>BMAW01015223.1:0-11505 GCA_019974015.1 Nephila pilipes | reverse complement strand
TTTTTATTTCAAGAAACATTGATTAAGATATAAAAGAATAAGAGAAAATTTCTTTTGAAAGTACCAGTACGTAATTTTTACGAAGCTGTTTCAAAGATGATATCTTTTGATTCTTAGGAAACGAAAACAATATAACAATTACTAAATAGTAATAAAAATGTTATCAAGCATGAGAGTTTCTGAAATTACTTCTTCAGTTATCTTTCTTTTAATCTAAATCCACACAATCCGAACTTGTAATTAAAACTAACATAACCTTTTTTTTTCTGATTGTGGTAAAGTCAAGTAATCAAACCTATTTTGAAACGATTTTTCTTTAAAACATTTTATTGCAAAATATAAATAAATAAAAAGAAGAAACCACCCAATACCCAGACAGAAAAAAAAAACTAAAATAAAGATAATATTTCATTGATTCATCATTGTTAACTCTACTCTCCAGGCGTCCACGAAAACCGAAGGAATTCCAGAGAAAAATTGGTTGTTTCTATGGCAACCCCCAGACATAGCAATTCTAACAGAATAGATCAAAAACGACGACAAAGAGGATTTACAATGCATCGCAACTATAAAGTCTGACTTCGACATTCTAGATTTCCTAAATAATCTAGCAGCCAAAGCAATTTGCTTTTCTCTGTACTCTCTCTTCTACTATCTATCTTGGTATGTGGTTAGATAGGTGGTTGGCCCGAACGATAAAAAGTTTCCCATGTGTCTCGTTCTGTTTTCACTTGCGTGGGTGTTGAATGGAACTATTTACGGAACTCCCACCTTCAACTTTCTTTGTTATTTCTAATTTTAAGTTACCTTTTTTAACATTTACGCTATTGTGGCTCACAATTGATATTCATTCATAAATAGATTGTGCGGCATTATTATTTTTCTGTGTTTATTAATCTGCGTGGGATTTTATTTATATTTAATTAAACCAAGTGACTTCAAATATATTAATTATTAAAATATAATACGAACTATACTGATAAATATGAACTACAGTGATAATTCATGCGTTAAAACACAAATTATATGGGATATTAAAATATATAACTTCTTTTATTACGATCTAAGATTCATTACTGTGTAATTCATTTCATTCATATTTTATATAGCGTGGTGTTAAATTTATTTATTATTAAACCACAATATGAACTATATATAAATAGAACAACTGCAGTAATGAGAGATTCATATACAAATATAAACCTTACGGAATATGAGAGGTTCTAATTCACTTGTGCAATCTATCATTCATGTATATATAGTTCAATGTTATATTTCATTCATAGTTTATATTGTGTGACGTCAAATACATTTATTATTAAAATACAATTCAAATTATGTACATAAATAGGGGAACTATAGTAAGAATTCATGTATCAAAATAAATTACATGGGATATTGAAATATGTCATTTCTCTTATTACATTCTAAGATTCATTTGATTTATTATTAATACTCATTTCTCACAGAGTTTATATTATATAATTATAAGCTTATTGGAGATTCTGTAACGGATTTCACACAGAAGAGTTTTAACTCAATTATTATTATAGTGCATATAAAAATTATTGTTATAGTGATTACGCCTTCTGTTGGTTAAATTCCGAAACTGTTTTTTATTTGCTCAAATAAACTTTTCAGAGTGGAAAACATTGTGGTCGAAGACGTATTGTCGAAAACCAGTTATGTTAGTTTATATTAAATTTTAAAACATGTCAAGAATTTTTTTGTCCAGTTTATATTATCTTAATAATTTTAGTATAAATTTAAATCAATAAGAAATAAGTCAAATTATTGATGTGGGTCCTTTTATTGGTTCACCTATTTATATTTTGATATCTTTCTGTAAGTCAAGTGAAGAATAATTTAGAGCATCGAAGTTAGAAATTGATATACTCTGTCCGGTCCATAACATGAAATGTCTCCTTTATTTTATATAGGTCATATGATATAAAATTAAATTTTCATTTGATATATTATGTAATTTAAAAAAATTCAATTGGATAAATTCCAACAGTTAAAAGTACTCAAAGTAAAATAAATAATGTCGTAATACTTCACTTCACTTCACACACACATGCACACACAATTCGTTCTTCATTTCAATTGTAAAGAACTCTTTTATCACAAACAGATTAAATTAAGTGAATTAAGAATATATTCATACAGAATATATTGATAACTTCCTAGGTAACTGTGTGAACAATCCAAGTTTTTTTTAAATTTCAAAGTTAAATATTCTTTCCCTTCATTTGTGTTTTTACATTTTTCACACTTCTAATATTGATAATGGGATCAAAACTAATTGATTTGCATCTACCAAACTAAGAGTGTCTGAAATAGAAGTACAACACAAAGTCTTTTGATTAAAATGAACTCTAGGTATATTCTGTTTGTGGCAAATTATCTTCTAAGCGTGATCTCTGAAGATATCAATATTTTCTAAAAGCGCATTCGAAAGTAGACCTACAACATTATTTCCAACTTTATTTAACGAATTACAAATGTTAAGTTCCCTCGGGAGCTTGCCAACTTTAATTAAGTATAGGATTTAAGATATATTAAGGTACCCGAGTGATTTTTCCATTTCGTATACGAGTTTCACTTTCTTTGTTGAACACTAGTGATGTACTCACGAGAAGCCCAATGTAATTCTTCTCTACTTTCAGCTATTTTCGTTGCCCTTCTCTCCCATTTACAATTTACCATCCTTTGTTTGAACTGTATATATATATATATATATATATATATATATATATATATATATATATGTGTGTGTGTGTGTGTGTGTATGTGTGTGTGTGTGTGTTTTAGACTACAGATGGCGTTACTAAGGCAAGTTGCAGTTATTGCGTACTGCCATCTGTTAAAAGGCCCCAAAACACATTTGATATTGATTCATAGTTTAGTTAGATTGCTACCACGTCGAGTTGCTCCCTTAGAGGAGAACTGTATTCATTATAAACATCGGAAACCAGCAACACTCATTGCAATAGGGTTGCTTTCCATGAATCTGTTCCAAAGAAGGTGAGGACAATTTCAGTTTCCAGAATAGTTAAGACAACGATTTTGGGGGATGAGATGGCCGTCCTACTCAAGGATTTCTTAAGGAAAAATAAGCAATCACTTGATATTGTGAGTTACCCCATGACTAATACGGTTATTTTCTGAATCACTTTCGCGTACATGGAATAAAAACACCAATGAAAATAAATAAATCCATCCCAAAAACAATATTAGTGTAGAATAAATTTTCATTCACTGATTGCACGAAATACAGGCAAGTCACGTTACATTAATCCTAACTACAATTTAAATGCACGATTTATAATTCTGAATTATAAATAAGAGCATGTATCAGTACAAAACACATTTGAAGAATTAGATTTATGTGGATCCAAGTGTTATTTGATATAGATAAGCTCGTCTAATGTAAAAATAAACAACATTCATAACTGGTTTTATATGTATTCTTGAATTTAAATAAACGAATAATGTTCTACTTATGTTTAATTCATTAATTGCACTTACTTTCTTTTTCCCTAAGAATATTTTACATTCCTTTCCATAGCCTTAGGCTAAATAATGGAGAGGATTCTAAATTATTATCACTTAAAATGAAATTTTGAGTTTCAGAAGTTTAATTGAATTAATGAGTCTCTGAAGGAAAATGTTTTGCTTACGTAATTTATCATGTACTTTGCTCCTTAAAGAATTTATGAAATTTCACGATTACAGTATTAACACCCCGAAGTCATGACTCGAATTCGATGAGATGCAAAAATATTGAAAACTATTCAAATGCCATGGTCTTCAAGTTAAAGCAACTTCTCAGCGTTAGAATCAAGTATTATTAATTAATATTCGTCAGAATCAAATATTAACAATTTAATCAGGTTTGAAAGTGATGTTTTTATAAAAGTTTATTGATTGTAAATATTATTTTATTTATTCAATTTAATGGTTTCAATAGGGCATGAAAATTTACTATGAATTCTAACCCATTAATATTATCTTTAAAAGTTATGCAAATGGAGCTTGAATTTTTAGAACAGTTTATTATAATTTACTCTTAAATTATAACAAGTAAAAATATTTATATACTTAATATTTAAAAATATGTTAAATTAGAGAGATTTTTTTAGTTGATAAAAATCAGTTTAATTATCCTGTCTACCGGCTATTTTGATTTCGGAAATGTAATGTTAATCCCTTGAAATTTCTGTTACCGTTCTCAAATATATACTAATTTATCAATTTGAAAGCAAAAAAGTGCCTCGAAAGCATCATGACTGACTAGACAACTCTCTAGTTCTCAGCTCCTCTTATTAGTGATCATGCACCTCAAAAGTTTTTTCCCTAACTTTTCCGGTCGATGAGACCATCTTCACCTTTTTTGGAAACGATTCACTGGAAACCCAACGTTTTGATTTTTGATTGATTTCCGGTGGATCATGATGAATCCAGATCTCATCTACGGTGACAACTCGAAGCTGCAGCAATCAAATTTTTATTTGGCAGGAAATCACTGCCAAATGAAAACTGACTTATGAGTTAATGTGAATTTTTTTTTGGCTCAGTTTGACAAATGACAGAACCCGATGGTTGCAACAGTTTACCTTAATGATGTGTTTCGGTCTTGAAATACAAGTACTTTTTAAGCCACCCTTGTAATTAACAGCAGATTGTGTAGTGTAGTTGTAATATTGATTCAGCCAATCAAACCATGCTGAAACCACACCAAGTATTAATTAAAATTATACATTTGGTAAGTAATTTCAAAAGAATTTCTGTGAATGTCATTCATATCTATTTTTACATAGAATTAATTTACATGCTTTTACTCGAACCATAATATTGGTGACACATTCTGAAGCAATAAACTAATATTGGAGGATAAACCATCTACAGTCTCATTCAAGGTCAGGGACTTGCTGCCAAAATATTTCTTTTTTTATCCAGTCATCACTGATGGTAGAACCACCAAAATTTAGCTTCAGCGACAATGGAAATACGAAAGTAAAAGTGTTAGCGTTACAAAAGATACACATTATAGTTTTGTATCTATTTGAATATTTTCTTCTTCACTAGTTATTTACCATTCGTACGAAAGCAATGATATGTTCGTAACTCGTATTTTTCAAAAAAATTTGACCGTTCTTTATGCAGATCTGAGATGTTCAATTAGATCACAAAAGAGGATAACATTCAAGGTCATATAACTTCATAGAAACACTTGAAGTTAATCATATCGATTAAAACTGAAGTTATAAAAAACCTGATTTCGTTGCAAGAAAACTAAATAAGATCTATCAAATCTCTCGTCACAATGTTATAGAGAAAGCTCAGACATATTAGATTACAAGCTAAGATATATTAGATTACAAGCTCAGACATATTATACACAGATAAATTGTACTCGTTTAGGAATATTACCCGTTTTTGCTCTATCTAAAATTTAAAAAGTGTTTTATTTCGCAATGAGATTTCTATTTAAATATTTCATATAAGGCAATTTAAATATTTTATGAAAATTAAACATAAATTATTTATAAACAGGAATATAAATTACAGAATTACGTAATCTTATTACCGTAGTCAGTAATAAGATTCTTAAATTTATCTGGTGGGTACTAAATTATTATAATTGAAAAATAAATAAGATATCTTGAAAAGATCTGAAAATTATTTCAGATAGCTTAAGATAAATATCGTACTATTTCATAGAATGGCATTTATAATAAAATGTAAATCAGATTTATTTTTTATGAAATATTTATTAATAGGATAAGTTCACTTAATGTTGTAAAAAATGTTCTCAAAATCGGAATTCTTTTATTAAAATTTCAAAGACTAGCTCTAGTTCACAGCAATGCGTTTATAAAATTTAGAAATATTTGATAAAAGAGCTATTTTTACTTTAATATAAAATGGAGTTTTAATTTTATGTGTTAAAGCACAAGAAACGATTATGAAAGATATTGTGTGTAAAAAAAAAGAAATGAATATTACATTAAAATATCCTACTATTATACCCTTTATTTAAGCCAATATAGCAAGTATTAATATTGCACCATATTTCCTCCCGTACTATCTTTTTAACACGCCTCCATACAGAGCCTTATCTTCTTCTTTCTTTAACTTGAATTTTTCAATTTTGCATTTTTGTTTAACAATACAGAATCTTTACAAATGGATATCCCAACTTTGAAAAGCTACAATTACAAAATTAAAAAGAAGTTACGAATCTTTGTGGGCAAATTAAATTGGAAAGAAAGAAAGAAAGAAAAGAAAATGGTTTGCGAAATTTTTTTTGCAAGGATCAGATTTCGCCAGCAAAAGTGCTAACTTCTTAAAAAGAATTATTAAATTATTCAATTAAATTTTAAAATTAAGGCAAATAATAAAATATTGAAGTAGAAATTAATATTCTTTTGAGATATTAAAATTAAAGAGTAGATAATAAATTACTAAATTAAATAAATTTTAAACTAAACATAATTAAAATTAAAGCAAGCTATAAGCTATCAAAATAAATATATTTTAAGCTAAATGTAATTACAATTAAAACAAACTATTAATAAAAAATAGGATAAATTTATTATGCCATATTTTTAAAAAATTAAGTTTATTACTGATGAAAATTGGCATGAAACGCATACGAAAAGTGAACGAAACTTTTGAAAAGTGGTCAGGTATGCCATTTTAAAGTTACCTAAAACAATAGCCCCTTTGGTATTAAAAAGCTTATAATATTATAAATTCTCAATGTGAACTCCACCAGACACATTAATGATATCCAATCGAGAATAGAATTTATTCCACTCTTTATACAGCATATTCGATGCTACTGTTTGTGATACTTGATCCTCACAAATGTGGTGCAGGGGGTTTAATTTTGGATGGCCCTTGTTAAACACTTTTGAATTTTTGGCTGAAGGACTCGTAGAAGGTATTTGTTCGTTTAATGCACAGAAATGTTATTGGTTCATTCGGTTGAAAAGGGCACTTCCTTTCTCCTTGGTGACCCTTCATCCTTCCAGAAACACATTTGAATAGTATCCTCTTCAAAACTGACCCACATTCACACGATTTTGACAGATACCTAAGCAATTTCATTGGACACTCATCACTATTCACACACGCAACACACACATTCCCCCATGCATTCACAATCACCACAATAAGTAGGCCACTTAATTCTTCAATATATACTCCGGGTATACGTATAAATCTCCCAGGCATATCAGTTTCAGATATGTAATCGTCAACTTCAATTCTATTTGCTTCAATAAATTTAATGAATGCATCATTTAATGGTCTTTTCATTGAGTAATTTGTTATTCGTTCTATTTCATTTTCATCTTTAATCAGAGCTACTTCTCTCCTATGATACGACTTATTTGGTTTCCTACTAATTACTAAATGCAGTTCAATACTCAATTCATAGCATAAGATAAATAAATGATTGAGGGATGGAGACTCTGCATTACTTGATTGGCAGGTTTTTAGTTCCTCAGCGTTCGCCTTTAATGGCGAAAAACCCCTTTATATTTTAAGTAGCCCAAAGAAAAAAAAATGTTGGGAGTTAAATCAAGGTTTCTTGGAAAGCCACTGATTAAGAGCAAGATCGTCATCTGCTGTGCGACTAATCCACCGAAGTGACAATGGACTGGATATCGTTGTGTTTCAGTGGATATCACACTAAACATTATGCTCCCTTGTAAACATCCTGTAACAACATTTAATACTAACTACTTAATTCAATGTTTTATTCTTGATGCTTTATATTTGAGTCATTTACTTCATTCAAAAATTCATATGTACCTATTAGTCTTCATGCTAAACATTTTTATTTTCATTGATGGTTCATTTTTCTTAATTAACTACCTATTAATAAGACTTAAATTATCAAGAATTTTAATATTAATATATATGTTGAGACTACATTTCAAAATTTTCATTTTGAGATGGGGAAAAGTTTGGAGATTTTATACTAACACTTCCTAAAATCAAATTTATTCTTTTAATCTAGATTATAAAACTCTTTTGAACTTAAGTGCTTAAATAATTATTTTTGTCCATGTGTGTCGTTATGGGTAAGACACCCCTGTTGGTTCATAACCATATTTGACGCAAATGTTTAAAATAATGTCTATTTCTATGATACAATGTCATGAATAATAACACAAAATCTTCAACACTCTTGAAATTCTTCTACTAATATTCTTATAATTTAAAATTTTTAATTTTACTTCTAGATTTCAATTCTTGCAATTTAGTATTAATGCGTATCTAGACATGCTCCCTTTAGGATTCTTAGATGTCTTGATTAGTAGACTGATTTATTTACTTCAGTTTAATGTCATTTATTACTAACTAGCTATAGTATTCGTTCTTCAAATGTTTAAATTTTGAAAATAAAACCGTGATAAAAGTTATTTCACACAAATTTTTGCGAAGAACAGATTTAAGACTCCCTCTACCGATAGACAAATAATTGAACTCCCACCGGTAGACGGAAGAATTAACCACCAAAGGAGCTAAGGTCTTAAAAATATTATTAAATTATTCATTTAAACATTAAAATCAAATGAATCGATAAAATATTGCTGTGCTCAATAATATCCTTTTGAGATATAAACATTGAAGCAAACTCTAAATTATTCAAATATATTTTGAGCTAAATTTAATTATTGGTACCATAAAATGAACGACTTTTTACCTACGTTTATAATCCGATAAAAAAAAAGTTTAGGAGTAACTCATAGTGACCTATTTTTGAGTTTAGTTTAGTTTTTAGTTTAGTTTTTATTAACGTCGCACTAGAAGCAACACGAGGGCTATTGGCAACGGACCTCGTAATTTTGAACCACGGTCAAGTGACGAGGACGGCACATGAGCTGGCACCCCTCTCTTCTAACATCCACACCACGCCAACGGGAGGACTTTGGGCCCCGAACAGATTTAACGTGCATTAGCACCGTCTACACGGCGGGTCGTTGGCGGCCAAGGATCGAACCCGCGACTGAATGAAAACCGCCGGCCGCTAACCTATTTTTGAAAAGTAAGTTCTTTACTGGTGAAAAAAAGAATATATCAAACATGTATCTCATATATGTTTTATTTTCATTCAAAAATTTAGAAGAAATTCATTATGCCATATTTTTAAAAATCAAGTCATTACTGATGAAAAAGATACCATACATATGAACAAAAACTTTTATGATAACATATTTATGACATGTTTTTAAAAATTACACTCAATACTAGTAAAAGCAGGCGTCAAACATATACGCAAAAAACTTATACTATAAAATTTTGAAAAGTGCTCTGATGATCCTTTTGCCGTTGACTAAAACCACAGAATCTTCGACGGCTAACATGTGGTTTCGGAAGCAAACATGTGGTCATGTAATCTGCACAAGAACTGTGCGTAACTGAGTGATAGTCCTCCTTAATAAGAGGGTAAAATATTTCACTCATTCACTGAGTGTACGATTAAAATTTTATTTAAAATCCACTAATTGATATTCCTTTCTACCTATTCTTTTTCAAGCAGTTAAAATATCAACAATTTTTTTTAAGAATAGTTTGATCAAGAGTGTGGATTTATATGAAATAGCAAGGAACTAACAACTAAACAATCCATTATAAATTAGATTCAATTTTGAACAAAAATTAATGCGGCTGTGTCATTTTTCGAAAGATTAAAAAAAAAAAAAAAATGCGTTAAAAAAAAAAACTCTTTAAGATACGCTTTTTTTAATCAGAATATGCTTGGGAAATAATATTGCATATTCTAGAAAAAATTGAAAATGACTAAAATGAAAAAAAAAATTGTATTTTCCCCAAAAAATAATATCACAAATAAATTTGAATTTTTCTAACCGAATATTCTTACTGATCTTTCCTCACATCCACGAAGAACACTGAAAATTCAGAGTAATACATTCATAGGGGTGGATTTGGATTTAGGACAAACAAACAAACAACAGACAGACTTTCAAATTTATATATTAGATTGCTATTAAAATATCATCACAAAAAATGAAAAGACTTAAAGACACTCGAATTAAATTATGGGCCTGTAAGGCATTTATCACTTCTCTCTACACGTAATAACATTTTCAAAAATGTTCAGAATTTTTTTTAAAAAAAAAGTGCCTTTATTTTTCTGAACTTATCGATAATAGGAAAAAAAACCCTCCAGTTTAAACTGTTATTTTAAACTAAGCAAATGTATACATAAATGTAAAATATAACGTTTACAACAGGAACCAAAACATACCAGTATTATATTTTCTCATATTTATGCACTGTATTAAAATTTTTAATGCTCAAACTAAGAGTTTTATTTCTTTCGTGAAAAAGGTACGGATTACGATATTAGAAGCAGCAGATGCCTTCCTTCTCATTTTATCTCCCCATCTCTTTGATCACGTAGTCGATAATAGCTCTGAATATGCGCATCAATTTTCAGGTCAGAGTGAAGAGTTCTCTGAGAAAAAGAATTTTATCCTCTTTGAATGAAGGAAATAGTAAAGATATATTAGGACCATAATTTTTATTATTAGTTCGAAATAAGTCTGAAATTAGTGATTGGAGACGTGCGCAGAAAGCCTGCGCGTATGTCTAAGAATATTTTTAAATCGATAAATACATTAATTTGCTCTTCATGTATTGAGAAACAAATTTTTGTTTATATTTATAAAGTAAACAGAAATAACTAACTATATCGGTATGATAAATATTAAGTTTTATTGAAAATTTGTTAATTTTGTTGCTTTGGATTTATTTATTTGGGAAATTAGAGCTGTTTTTAACGTTAAATTTTGCTGAGCTATTTTTTTTCTTCAAAAACGTCTTGTCTCAAAACTGATTTAATAAAACAATGTTTTAAAATCTGACAAAATTTCACGTAACAAAGAAAAAGTTAATTACATTAGTTTTTTTAACATTTCTCTACATAATGAATAAGTGAACATAGAACAAAAAACGATATAACGGTCTGTTTAATATACTTATAGAATGATTATGCTTCTTTGCTTACAAAAAAATATCGTTCATTAGTAATTAATGTCATAACTGCAACATTTTTTTTAAAAGAATTGAATTTCAGTTGGTGCTCTTTAAAAAAGAGCTACCAGGCAGTTCAGCATTGAACAATGCATTGAAATAATTCAGAGACATCATGGTTATCAAGGCAACCTTTTTACATTATTATTTCTTACGAAAGTATGGTTAACATAAAATTTTTAACGCTACATATATGAGAAAAAATTGCATGAAAAATGCTGAGGAATTCAATGTTAGTTCTGTTTGTCCTTACAAGATTTCGTATTGCTATAGATATGAATGACATTTAGTTAACTTATTTATACTTATCAAAATTATTTCGATACTGAATATTAACATACCAGCATTAAAAAATTACATCTCTCACTCTCTCTCTCTATTATATATATATATATATATATATATATATATATATATATATATATA
>BMAW01015222.1:0-25803 GCA_019974015.1 Nephila pilipes | reverse complement strand
CGAGAATGCTGAAAGAAATTGAGGTTACCTCAGAGAAGCGTCTTCAGTTTTTTTAATCGAAAACGAAAAACACAAAAAAGCAAAACGGTTTGGACCTTTTTTGTTTGTGTTACTGTTTTGAAGAAATTAGATTGTATCTCTATGTGTGTTGGTTTGAAGTTTCTTCTTGAAATTAGTTTGTTATTCACTGTGAACATGGGCCGCGGTAGCCTAGTGGTCAAGGTCGTGGATTAGCGGCTGGCGGTTTTCGTTCAGTCGCGGGTTCGATCCTTGGCCGCCAAAGACCCGCCGTGTAGCCGGAGCTGAAGCACGTTAAATCTGTTCGGGGCCCAAAGTCCTCCCGTTGGCGTGGTGTGGATGTTAGGAGAGGGGGGTGCCAGCTCAGGTGTCGTCCTCGTCACTTGACCGTGGTTCAAATTACGAGGTCCGTCGCCAATAGCCCTCGTGTTGCTTCTAGTGCGACGTTAATAAAAACTAAAAAACTACTTCACTGTGAACATAGGGCCTCTAATAGATTTTTCATTATAAATTAAATAATAGCTTTTCTTGAAGAAATTGAGCTTTACGCATACGTATCAAAGAAGTTGGACTGTAAGTTTCAAGCTTGTAGTGAGGTAAAAATAAGAGGCTGTAAAGTTGGTGGACAGGAAAATTATGTAGAGAATAGAAAAGGACTAACATTTCAGAAAAATTGAGTAATTTATTTCAGATTTACAAAACAGCGAGCTCAATAAGGTGTTGACTCACCTCTAGCCTAGATGCAAACTACCACACGACGTAGTATAGAGTGATAAAGCTCCTTGATGGTCTCCTGCTGTATTTCTTAAAAAAATGTGCTCTAATTGTCGGACTAGGTCCTCAACATTCCCTGGTAGATGCACCTCTTCGACCCATTTGACGAGCGATTCTCCGATTTGCCCAACCTCCCTCTTTCAATTCAATGATACGACTTCTTCCAAACTCTGACAGTTGCTCATAATGAGCTCGAATGCTGCAGGCGAGGCATTTTTTCAGTCGTTGAAAGGTATCCTAAATTGCAATGCAACAGAAAATTTGACCATCCGATTGAGAATCGCTTCTTATATACACCTGCTGAGTGCGCAGTTCCGATGCGCTGTGGCTGCCACTATTCATTCATTGCATACCAAATTTTAATCATTTGCATGTTCGGTTCAAGCGTTTTTCCATACGAAATTTCATTACAATTGGGCAACTCCTGTATGGTGCGATTTTTTTTTTTTTTTTTTTTTTTTTTTTTTTTTTTTTGTTATAGAGTGTATTTCTAACGATTTGAAGCTGCAATGAGTGTAAAAATATTTTACTCACAGCTTTCTGTTCGAAAATAATTGTAATCCTAAAATTAGTATATCAGCACTATATATATCTCAAAACATTATTTATTGTACGATCCTGTAGCATTTATAGACGATATTATACTATTTTTAGCACTTTAAAGGTTCACAAGGATTTGTTGTAGTAACCAGCTAATAGTTTTTAATTGATAGCATACGTACAAAATTAATTAGAGTTAACAATACATTTTAGGAGAGCTATTTTTGCAGCATCCTAAATTTTATCGACAAATGCATGTTTTATGACCTTATGAGGCATTAAAATTCAAAAACATCCAAGAAAAATTTTGTTCGGTTGTATTCTTAATATCAAAATGACAATTTATACAAATGTAAGCAAAATATCGGAGTTTCTGCAAAATAAGTTACATAAAAAAATGAATGCATTCGAATTTCATAAACTGAATCATTTGGATAATACTTTTTATTTAGAAAATACTCTATTATCTTTATGTGGACGTTTACAGTCGTTAGAGTTCTGAACCCTGAAAAGTTCCTTAAAGACCATTCAAGAGATATAAAATACCCATCATTTAATGAATCGTTATGAGCATTATGAATATCTATAAACTTAATGTTATCGATGATTACCCACTACCAAATTGAATAAAAGTTTCAATAAAAGTAAGAATTTTTTCATGTGCTTCTGAGATGTTTCTGCCTAAATCTAAATTCGAAAATGATCTTTTATAGTAAGATGAAAATAAAAAATTTACTGTTTAATGTCCTCATCTCGTTATGAATTTTTAAAGAAAAATTATTCAAATACATTTATAGAATCTTATTCGATTTGAAAAATTAGTACCAGCAAAACATCAAAAATGTCTGTTTCATTGTCAGATAAAGTTATAAATTTTTCCGATAACTTTTTACAAAGTCCAAAACCCAATTCCACATTTTACTTCTGTTTAAAAATCTAGTATATTTCAACTAGATTTATGGTCTGCCACCATGTGAATTGTTTGCCTGGGTTTATTCTTTAAGCTTAGTGGTACGTTGAACCGAGTAGAGATTTTGTTGTTGATTTCTCTCGAAAAGCAATAGTATTTACTACACTTTGATATTCTTACATGGTGGTACTTTTTTATGGTTCTCTAAGAATATGTATTAAAATTTGAATATAGAATAATTATAATCATTCAGCGTTCAGTGATTTAAAAAAAAAAAAAAAAAACACGTTTCCGACGCACCTATTAATTATTTTCAGAAATTGTCGAGTAAAAGAATTACTGATCATGCGTTTTAAATTTTTGTGGCTCAGAATTTTAAAAAGTTTTTAAAATTGTTAATCAATATTTAAACTCATTAAAAGTGTTTATCAATATTTGAAAATATTTTATAATTCAAATAGAATGTGTTATTTCACTTCTAGATATGTGTTTAATATTTTTAGAGAACTTTCAGATTAAAGCATTATTCACATATTTCTCAAAATAAATGTTTATCGTAACTATTAGTTTATAAATATGTACACTTTTTCCATTTTTAATACAGCATTTCCCTATCGATAAGGTAAGTGCTTGTCGTGTTTAGCAATTACCATATAAAGCAGAATTAATGGGAAGGTGGTTGTTGCAGACTGGATATTCGTCTATTATTCTTAATAATGTTTATGACAATATCTTTTATTCTTAACAATGTCCTAGACCTTTCTCACGAACATTTATCATTCCGTTTTTCTTCCTTTGTTGTATTTAAGTCTTTTCCTCAAATTCTGTAGGCAGAAAAAACTATCCTTTCTTAAAGAGAAACACAAGCCTTTTTCAATAATCTTGTTTGTCAGCTTGTGACAGATAACGCCATTGAACCGGTTGCGTATGTATGGTCGCAGCTGGAAGATGGGTGGGAAAGAGTGACAAAACAACATTTGTTATCCTTTAAAATCCAAACCAAAGATCTTAACCGATTTTTAGCTGCGATGAGTATAAACAAAAATTCTGTTCTCAATTTTCTAATCAAAATAATTGGTGCGGATTGTAAGCCTAAAATTAGTATATCAACACAATATCCTTATATCATTTCTTATACAAACTTGTTACGTTCAAAGACAATACTTCACTATTTAAGAAAATAATCATCAAATAAAAAGGTGATTTCTTTGCACATTCATGAAATCCATTTGATAATATCTCTTAAAGATTTACAGGTCATATAGGGGGCTACAGAACCTTAAATCTGTTGAGAATCTAAGTCCTACCATTGTAGGGGTGGTTAAATAGGGAGAGGAAGGTCTTAGTTCATGTGTCGTCCCCGTCGCTGGATCGAAATTCCCAATTATGAGGACCATCGCCAATAACTCTCGTGTTGCTTCTATTTGAACGTTAATTAAATAATTCAATTCCAAAATACCATTTGAATGTATTGATAATATTTCAATAATTTATTTGGAATTAAAAATTTTAATTATTAAATAAGAATTCTTAGATATATAAATTTGTGTGCATTTCAATGCACCAAATAAAAATGTATTCATTTGAATTTCTGAAATTCCATTTTAAAATTAACTTGTATTTGAGAATTTATAAGAAAGTAATGATAGTATATTTAATAATTGGAAGAATTATTCTATAGTTAAGTGGTTGTGCCTAATTTATGAAATCGTTTTACCCATTCTAAATCCAAAATGTTGCATCCGAATATTTTCTTTTTTTTCTATTTAAACCTTTTAAAAACTTTTAAATTTTTTAGATCAAAGCTGAGTTTCACTACAGTTAGTAGTTAAATACGGAACACGAAATGAATTACACTTCTTTTTTATTTAATTTATCTTAATAGTTTTTGTCATACAAAGTGATTTTATAAATGCAAGATTCATTAAAAATTTTACATGTACAAAATTGTTCTTCCTCCTTCCTATAAAATTTTTAATTTAAAAGTTTATTTACAAAAAATAATACATGTACTGCAATTGAAAATATAAAATAGAATATGCATAAAAATAATATAGTTTGTTAGAAAAAAATATAATATATTTGGACATATTTATTGAATAAACATAAAATGCAATCAAAACAAATTTAGTGTTTTATAAGTCGAACATGCAACAAACAAAGTAAGGCACATATATTAGTAATATTTTGTTTGATCTACTCGTAAAAAATGTGTTCTTTTTTTTTCTGATAATGTAATAATAGAATTAATATTATTAAAGCTTGCTTCAATAAACATTTGAAAGAAGTAACGAAGAATAATATATTAATATTAATAACGAAAAATAACACAATTTTTTTAGTGCAAATAACACTCTAATTATAAATAAGAGTTTAAATTAAGCCTTCATAATATCCCGAAAATGTTCCATTCAGTAATCACACTTCTAGCATAAAATATTCCAAAGTCGATTTGAATAACTTGAACATTCGGCGTAGTTACACAACGCGAGGAAAATGAAGTGAATTTAAACTTCATTAGATTTGTCGAATAGTTCAAGTTTGAAATTTAATCATGAATAAATAATGTAGTATATTAGAAAGCTTTAGTTAAAAATTTTAATCTGTTCCTTTGAATATTGTTACGTAATTTTGGAAGCACTTTAACAGCTGACATTCAATTACAGTTCGCCGAATAAATTTCGTTGACTTTCTGAAATATCATCCTGCAGTGTAAAATTCAATAAATTTAAAAAAATTTAGAATGTTGTTGAATTCATTCTATAAGATAGATTTCCATATCGAATAAATGTTACTAGAACCTTATATATAAGTCAGCAGATAAAAGGCTATAGCTTGTTTTAAATTATCCAAAACCGCTTCAAAAATTGTGAAATATTTTCTACTATTATAAATCCATATAAATTTAAAAATGGAAGTTTGCATTTTTGCCACTTCTGAGGCTATTGTTCTGATCAGCTTCAAAGTGGTGCCCCGGAGAATTTTTCTTAATACGGTATTAAGGTATTATTATTCTTAATGAGGTATTAATTTCTTATTAAGGTAAATGCACGTGACTTGTTTATTTTCATTTTATGGCAGCAATAACTACATATAGTTTAAAATGTATTTAATTTAATAATTTATCATTTGCTTTATTTTTAATACCTGAGAATATTATTTCTGTCCATTTCAATATTTTATCTTTTGCGAAAACTGTAATATTTATTTGTAGAATATGAGCATTATTTTTATAAAAAGTTAGCACCTCTGGAAGCGAAATCTATTCTTTACAAAACTTTGAATACAATAATTTTATCAATTGCATCAATTTTTAAAAGATTTCTAGAGGTAAGTCAAATTTATCATCCACACGAGAAATCTGAGCTATCTTTGAACCCCCTTTCAGTAAAATAAGGAGACAACACTTTCAATTTTGAGCCTATAACATAAGTTATTTATTTTGTTAGTCAGATAAGCAAGCTTGCGTTAAATTTTGTTTTCGTAAATTAACAAGAATCAAAGGCAACTGTCAATGCCATACTATTCGAAATAAGTAAATTACAAATTATTGCAAGTAATTTGAATTATTTCTTCAATTGCCAGATGATATAAAAACCATGTTTACTATTTTGAATCGTTTACTGAATAATTTTTTTTCTTCTTATTTTTAAAATCAAAAGTATTTTTCGATACATATATCTCCTTGTGCAGAATTCGGTTAATAAGTAAAGCTTAAGATTTTTATCTAGATTTTATATCCATTCCTAATGATTTAATCAAAAGACTGTGTAGAAAATTAATTAAAAAGGTAAAAAAAAAATACTTGATTTTCTATAATCAGGTGATAAAAATGTTACCAGTTATAAATTATTTTCCTTTCAAATAATTTTTATTTTTAAACTTATGATATTATTTTTAAGAACTCGTTAAGAAAATATTTCAGTTTTAATTAAGTTTGTGTGTGAGTGGCTGCAATTTTTTTTACTCTATTTTTGATCATGAGAAAGTATACTGTCAAAAACTAAACTTCAGGTATTATTCAGTAAAAAATCAGATTTTTAGAATATATCTTTATCTGCACTTCTTTATAAAAATGCACGGTAAAATTGCGGGGTGAGTAAAGGTTAGTACATCAGAGTTGCATGTGGAAAGCGTGGGTTAAGAAGTCAGGGCATTAATATTTGTTAGTTATTGAATCTTAGGCTAACTACATGTAGTTTGAAAGACAAATTCATATGAGTATAGTAATTTTACCACTCTTTTTTCAATGAATAAATGATTGTGTTTGTTGAAAAGAGGTACTTGATCACTAGGAATAGTTTCAAAACCATCACAAAACTAGAAACTAGAAAAATAATTATTTATAAATGAATACCAAAAGATTCTAAAAATTACAACAATGATCCCATTTTTAAAAAGGGATAAAGTAAAGATAAATGAGAAAAAATAAGTAATTTACAATGTCTTAGTTTTTGACAGAACTATCTTATCTTTATAGAAAGCATTTTTTAGCATTTTTTTTAAGAATTCTTATCAAATTTAAAATTATTGTCTAATTTATTTTTTAACAATTTATTCTAATTAAAGAAATCTTACTATCCAATTATTTAAATAAGGAAAATTCTCGATTTATCTGGTCTTATAACTAAACTTAGATCTATTTTTAGAAGCCTTTCTGAAAACGAAAAAAAACAACGTTTAATTACTTAACTTTTAAGACTTAGAAACTATTGTTACACTTAAAAGAAGAAAAAAATTTCATAATACACTCAAATCCTTAATGATCACTAAATCAGTTAGTTAAAAATCATCAATGTAAATACTAATTAAAATTCTATTTAATCCAAAGTTTTTTTTTTTTTTTCTGTAGCAGCAGACGTCGATTGTAATTGGAGATGAGGGTTATTTTTAAGCCTTTATATTTTAAATATAATATACTCTACAAATAAGAGATTAGTTTTCGGTAATAAATAGCTAATTATTAGAGAATGGGTTATTAAGTAATTAACATAGTCAATTATGGCTCGAAATAAAGTTTATTGATTTTCTAATAAGGAAAATGCTCTTAAAACCAGCTTCAAGTCACTTACTGCGCGCATTAACAAATTCTGAAATGTAGCAAAGAAAACGCCTTCCGTCTCAATGTGCGGTCATGTCAAATTTTTTTAAATCAAATGGAAAAATTATGCGTACACACCGTTACGCTTCTATTAAATTCTACAGCTTAGAAATTAACTAGATGGAAGCAATTTATGCTTAACTTCATAGTCACAGTTAACCAAGGTGAGATACAAATCTATACATTTCATATACAGATCTATCAAAGAATATGCAAAGTCTCTCTATCTCGCATATCTTTTATCTCAGTTAATCTCAACTTACGTTACAATAATAGTCTTAGCTTACTATGTTAAACCACTCATTATGATACAAAAACCTCTCATTGTCGCTGATTTGACTCTTATTATTCTGATCAGGCGTTACTTCCGACTGCTTTCAATGTAAACGGTTAATTACAATGATTCCCTCCAATCTACAACATTTGTCGTCATCCTCTTTCTTCCTTACCTTTCCTTTCAATTCTATTTCGCTTATATATCACTATCTTTAATTCAACATATTACAGTAACACTCACGTTCATTTTGTGTCAAATGTAAACTGTTGATGATTACCTATTCGATCAAGATGTTAAATATAATAGCTGTAAAGGCATTGTACCTGACAGAGGTTAAAGCTTTTTCTCTAGTTTCGGAAAAGCTTTTTCCTTATAGACTAAAAACCTTTGAGAGAAAAAGATAAATCAATAAAACGATATTTGTTTCCTTGTTATTTTTCTTACATTTTACATTATACATAGATTATACAATTCAAAATCTCACACTGTAAGTTGCATTTGTCTGCAGTAAAATCTGACTGAATCGAATTAATTGGAACCAGTGATGATTCGGGATCTTTATCCGGAGAATAGGACAAATAAAATAAGTAAAACATGCAAAGAATGTCTTTTATATTAAGCAAATCAAGCATTAATCATATTCACAAGAGTTTAAAGTGTTAATTTTATAGACAATTGAATTTGTTAAAAAATTATTAACGTCGCAGTTAAATGCAACACGAGGGCTGTTGGCGACGGATTTCGGTCCAATTACCAGGGGGATGCCTAAACCTGACTTTTCGAAGATCATCATTGTAGAACTCAGCTAAAAACCATTATTCCTTTTCTTGAGTGACATATTTTCAATTCTCAAATCTCCTGTACCGCTGTGGTTTTGTTTTCTCCTTGAATACTGGGGGAAATAAACGAACAACATCGTGACAATAGCGTGTGACAAAGTTACAAAGCTCGTCACTTTGATTCATCAATTAAATTTTGAGGAGAGTGAGCAAGTGTATTGTAAGTAAGAAGACAGACGTCTTTGGTGACCTTACCACGCCTTTTCTAGATCAAAGTATAGTGCAATTTCTTCAGCGGTATGCATTGGTTGGCACAGTAATGGTCTGACCCTTCCCCAGGTAATCTGTTAAGATATTTCTTCGTTACTCACCCCCCCCCCTTCCTTGCACATTCCTGAATTTTCACCTTCTTGGAGTGAGGTAAGGGGGGTCCTCTCCATCTTGCTCCAAAAGATTAAAGTTCTCCCTTGATATGTAACGACGTGTTTGGTACGGAAAAGAAATTAGTAATCATAGAGCCAAGCATACTAACATCTTTGATATGATCAGATATTCGTGAATAAGTTTCCACACACGGCCTTAACTGAGATCAATCTCATTCGTTAATGATCAGTTGGACGGTTCTTCGATTGAACAGAATAAAGTCCTAACTTCGTTCACTGTAGTAGTATTGCCTTCGAATGGTAGTCTTCTAATTATTGGATCGCCTGTGTGGGATTGCGGCCAGTTTAAAAATTCATTTTGCACTCGATAACGGTATCATATGATAGGTTATCGTTTTCATAAACAACTTTCATTTCATTGTAGATTTGGTGGTATTGTAACCTTTCAAATCAAAGATATTAATCACGTATTTCTTATTTCTTTCACATTACGGGGAACTTTATTCTACGTCTGTCTGAAACCAAACAAATAAAAATTAATAGCTATAATTTAAAATATTAAAAACATAAGGATTTATTAATAGGCGAAATGTGTTTATCTAGGTATGTAGGTTGTTTTTCAGTAATAATAAAAACTTTACAAAATCATCTCGTAAATTTTTTTAAAGTATATTTCTTTTTTAAAGGTGTCTTATAACGCTTGTAATTGTAATGTTAGGAAACTTATTTTAAGATAGTTCTTATTCCTTAAAAGAACCTAGTGGTAACGATTGCTAACTCGCAGCCGCGGCTTTTGTCGAGTCGTGGGTTCGAGCCTTGATGCCACTGAAGACCTACCACGTAGCCGGACTGATGCACGTTAATCTGTTGAGCTTCAAAATCATCCCGTTGGCGTTGTGCGGAAGCTAGGATAGGGAGGTGCAAGCTCAAGTGTCTTCCTCGTCACTTGACTGAGATTAAAATTACGAGGTCTGTCGCCAAGAGCCCTCATGTTGCTTCTAGTGTGATGTTTATAAAACCGAGCCGATCTTATTACTTAAGACATTCTTATAAAAATAAGGAAATCTAGTCTAAAAAAAAGAGATTCTTCTTGAAAAATGTATAACATAACAAATAGAGAATCAATTATTGTTACAAAGGCATTCACAGGTTTTAATAAGTAGACATCTAGAGTTGTAAAAGTATCTATTTAAATTTAAAAGGCTTTGGCCCGTTTAAAAGTTATGACAAAAATGGAACACATTCTAAAATTTCTCTTTCTGCCTCAATAAAAGATTTTACTGATACAGAAGGAGCCATAGAAATCGTTGAAGAAAATTTAAGTAATACGATAAGAGTTTAGTTTAGTTTTTATTAACGTCGCACTAGAAGCAACACGAGGGCTATTGGCGACGGACCTCGTAATTTTGAACCACGGTCAAGTGACGAGGACGACACCTGAGCTGGCACCCCCCTCTCCTAACATCCACACCACGCCAACGGGAGGACTTTGGGCCCCGAACAGATTTAACGTGCATCAGCCCCGGCTACACGGTGGGTCTTTGGCGGCCAAGGATCGAACCCGCGACTGAACGAAAACCGCCGGCCCCTAGTCCACGACCTTGACCTCTAGGCTACCATGGCCCAATACGATAAGAGAGAAGATCGAAACAAGAGGCAAGAGTAGACATTTTATATTCTTGAAAGATCGGCTCTAACCCTAGCAAGATAAAAAAAAAAAATGCATGTTTTTCTTTTTTCTTTTTTTATTTGAAAAGAATATCTGAAAAGCGATCCTACATATTTTAGTCATGTCGGAACATTTTATTGCTCTAGATCTTTTAAAACTACTGTGGAATTTTCATCTCGCTTCTTGTTTGTTGACATTGAACGTTCAAATATGTATCTTGACATTGAATACGTCTTTCACTGATTTTTTCGAGTGTATAAAGAGGATGCTCGGTTTTTCAGATAACCATATGCTCGTGAAAATGAATTCATTTCTTATAAAATAGTTTTTTAATTATTTATAGATAGGTTATTCTGAAATATACATTGGCATTTGAAGACATTTCTTAACAAATCCACTAGTGACGTACACGTTCAAATATTTCGAAATATTTAAATTTTATTGTGCAGCAATATCTTTCAAGAATAATATTTTCCTTTAGTAAGACTTAGAGATTGTTTTTGTAAATAGTAAGAATATAGATTATATTCACAAGCAGTATGTCTCGTAATGTTACATCCCAGAAGGATGACGTGGTCGATAAACGAGTGTCCACTTTGATTCATTACTTTTAACAACGTCGCACTGAGAAGCAACTCAGGGGCTATTGTAGACGGACCTCGTAATTTTGCGCCCCGCTCAGATGACCAGAACGACACCTAAGCTGGCACCTCTCTCATCAAATTTCCACACCATACCAATAGGAGACAAGTGAAGTTCTGTTGCCTCTAAGGATCCGATATATGGCGCATCTTTTGGAGCATCAGGACTTGAATCGAAGACTCGACGAAAAACACCAGTAGCAAGTTCGAAATCTTAACCACTTGGCTACGGCGACCACTAAATGTACTCAATGTGCATATTACTGCCTCGCTATTGCGAAGTTTTTGAGTCTCAACATATTTAAAGAGTACATTTGAATTAATTCGATTTATTGGATTAATGTTTTGTGGAATCGGGTCAATAACTCAGACAAGCATCATATCCTTAGTAAATCAACCACAGTCAAACTCAAATGACACTTCGAATTTTCAAGGGTTTTAATTTAATTCATAAGCTAAACGAATGTCTCTATGGCTATTTTGTCACCTTTTCAAACAAATAATCAACATTAAATACATTGAAATATTTATCAAACGAAAGTATTCCTCTTTTTTGAATAAAACTTCTAGCTTCACATATCATTTATATCCCGGTTAATTTCCTACCAAATAAGTAGGCCTCATATTGCTTCTAAGTATAGCGTAACTGAATCAATCAAGTCGAATTAATTTCCGTAATTAAGAGTATTCTTTGTTTTTCAATTAAATTAAATTTTCCTTCAATGGAATTCAATTCGCAGTATTCTTTCTTATGAGGTAAACTGTAGAAAAACATGACAAGCCTTTTCCATTAACACGTGTTTATTCAAAACACATTTTTTTAGCATCGAACAATTGCATAATTAGTACAACAAAAACTCTCTCATGCTCGTATTCTGCTATCTGCATTCAGTCATTTGTGGCCCGCCTTTTAACTTCATAAAACTCCTTATACAGTCATTTCTAAGCATCCAATTGGTTAATTTCTATACATTATGTTTTGACGTCACAAAGGTTGAGTTCCAGGAATTTGCATTACCGACCACCAATACACGCACAAAAACTATATCAGAACTTAAATATTATTTAGAACTTCGAATACGAATGACACCATTTTGCTGAAATGTTTGTTTTGAATCTGTTTTAATTGCTGTCTTCAAACATAAATGATATAATCTTCACTAGGATTTAGGTTCACTTGGGAAAGATAAAATTATACATTTGTTTCAATAGCTTATTTATTTATTTTGATTTTTTGTTTTTAAAGCAAGTAAACGCACGCTAGGCAAATAAAAAAATTCTTAACCTGATGTCTTATTAATTAAGTATGATATAAAATAGGTCGAGTTTCATCTTTGTATATTCTAGAAAAGTGAACCCTTCATAAGGTTTTGATACGACGAAATATATTGAAATGTAAATACTTTAAATAAAAACCGATCGTGAAAGTCTTCAAAGGTGAAACATGTTTGGTATTGCACTTGTTGTAAATTTTACAACACATAAAAATCTGTTAGTTTTTTTTTAAAGTTAAATCAACTTTATTCTTCACTTATCCAAATCTTTTTGGTATTTTATAAAGTTTCATGTACTAGCCGTTTCCTTTACGCGAAGTGTGTTTCTTCAGTATTCCTAGCATTATTTTTCTTTCAACATTAAGGTTCATAGATTGTGATAGTTTATTAACATCCCATCGAGAAACTACATGAGGGCCTTTGTAGACAAACTTCGTGCTTTGAACCACGTTCAGTTTACGAGGACAGCACCTAATCTGGCTTCTCTCTTTCTAATTTTCCACACCACGCCTAAGGAGGGGGGGGGGAAATGAAGGTTTGAATCCTCGACTCGATGAAAACAACGCCGGTCTCGAGTCCGCAATATGTCCACTAGGGGACCGCGGTCATGAAAGCATTATTAGTACGTCCCTTATATTCAGCTTTTTTCAGAATCCCTAATATTATTTATTTACTTTCAGCATCGATGGCTATGAGATGTTCTCTTGTTGATGCGAACACCTTTTTTTTTTTCTACATTGTGCCCTATTCAGAATTCCTATAATTATATACACCGCTGGCCACACAAAATGCAACACCCAGAAGGACCAGAGATATCACAGCGAAATTTATTTGGCAGATAACATGTTGTACAAAGATCAAACGATTAAAATTATAGCCTCTTGTGAAGTGTGGATGATGACAAAATCCGTAGTTATTGTAGCCGCCATTGTTAGCTATAACCGCTGCCACACACCTCGTCAAAGAATCAAAGAGACTTTGGATGTATCCTTGGGGTACAGAAGTCCATGCGGTTTCCACATATTGCCAAAGTTGATCTGGTGTAGCAGCGAGTGGCGTATCCCGGGCCAGTCGTTGTGCAAGCCTGGACCACATGTTTTCGATTGGGGATAAATCGGGAGAACAAGCAGGCCAAGGAAGCAATTCAATCTGATGGGTAAAGAAGAACTCTTGAACTTTGCTTGCCGTGTGTGGTCGCGCATTATCATAATGGAATATGGCTGATAGCAAGCTCTGAAGGTATTTGAGGACTACGGGCTCCAACACCTCAGAGATGTAGCGCTGGCTGTTCAGTGTACCGGTAATACGTACTAGAGGGGTGCGGGAGTGAAATCCAATACCACCCCAAACCATGATATCGGGTGCAGGACCAGTATGGCAATGCATAATGCAACGGTTCAGCAACCTCTTACCACGGTGTCTAAAAACTCGAATCCGACCATCGTGATGTTGCAGGCAGAAGCGGGATTCGTCAGTAAACACAATGTCGTTCCATTCCGTTGTCCATGTCCTCCGTTCATCTCACCATTGGCGGCGCAAACGCTTGTGGTTTCGAGTCAAGGGTAAACGAAGCAATGGACACCTTGAGGACATTCCACTCTGCTGCAAACGGCCTCGAATGGTACGAGCGGACACCGAATGGTGAGTAGCAGATTTAATCTGTTGTGTTATGGTTCGTGGTGTGGCTGGGTGATCCATCACCGCCATGCGCACAATCTGCCTGCCATTATGGGCAGTGGTGCAAAGAGGTAGGTGCGATCGGGCCCGTCGGTCCGTCGTTCCCTCCTGCATCCAGCTATCACAGATCTGCATTACAGTTGCTTAGTTTCGTCCAACATGTTGACAGATTTCTCTGAAGGATAATCCGCAATCCCTATAGTCTACTATTCTTCCTCGGTCGAATTCAGAAACTTGGTCAAAAGACTCTCTAAGTCTTCCACGAGGCATAGGTAAACAGTTTATGCAAAAAAAAAAACGCAAGAAAAAACAATTGACATACTTCAAATCGCCAATCTGTTCTCCCCTTATATAGCGCTTATGAGTGGCGCTACGGTCGCCCGAGATGTGCGTCTGCGCTGCAATGCTAATGATTTGCATAGCTTATCGTCGTAAACGCATGATGTAAATTTCACATCGTTTGCATGTTTCCTTCAGGGTGTTACATTTTGTGTGGCCAGCAGTGTATTTGTAACATTTTAAACGCTAATGTCTTATTCACAGAAATCTCCAGTTTTATATTCCTCTGTATTATTAATGCACTAAAAACACTAATCACTGACTGATGAAAACACTGATAGCCGGTTCCTCTTATTTCAAAAATATTTCTTACTCATTTTTTATGCATTAATATGATACTTAAGACTTATCATTAAAAATTACACAGAATTCTAGAAATAAATCGTAGTTGATATTTAGTGTTGTATGATATTGAAGCTAAGTATAATTTCTTGTCAGGCTTAAAACTGAAGAGCAAGTTAGAAAAAAAAAATGGAAAAATTCTATGGAAAGTTTAGCAAAGAAGTTAGTCACCCAAAAAGTGCTTTTTTTTAAAATCTAATTAAATTACTCATTTAAATATATGAATTAAAGTAAACGATGAAATATCGAAAGTGGACAGCTTTGTACTTTTTCCAGTCTAACATTAAAAAACAAACTTAAATTAGTAAATTGAATATATTTAAGCTAAATGTTATTGAAATTAAAGTAAACGATACAAAAATTGTAAAGTTGATCTGGTACGCCAAAAATGATTCAACTAAAACAATAGACCCTTGGATGGTTAATAGAAGATACTAAATTTATTTTCACAAAACGGAATTTTATGTCAACATCCCACCTTCACAAACGTTGACACACAACAGAAAATCTGTAATTCTATAGGTCCCAGGAAGTTAAACTCACTCTTCAGAAAGTTATCTTTTCCTTTTATTGAATTATTTGTGTACTAGGTTCTAGATTAGTCTAGAATATGTGTAAAATACATAACTCAAATCTCCTATGCGTGAATCTATTTAATTTCTTTGATATGCATAACACATACATATTTCTCTAGTTTTGTTTCATTTTTAAATATAGCCATATATGTTTATATTGTCCATTTCATTATTAAGTAATGAATATGTTTTGTGAAAAGTAGACGTATTTTCTTACACTTTTTCCTTTTATAAAGAACTTTAAAGTCATGAAATAAGAGTACAAATCACACACACTGCAACGTAAATCATCACCTAAACTAGTTTAAGCAATTATTTTCTAACCCTTTTTGAATGATAACTCAGATGTAATAAATTATAAATTAATGGACTGTATAATTTGATAACAACAGTGAAGGTTATTTTTACATAAAAACTATTTTTGTCATCTATGCGCAATGATAATAATCGGTATCCCATGGTACATAAAATCGTAAAGAGTGACAAAAATGGCTCAACGCTCATGTCATTAGTAGAATTTCACCCTGGGGATCATAAGAAGTTACAAAAACGATCATACACCAATGCTGCTAGTAGAATTACGTAGATACACATTGAGGTCCTAACTACGGTGGGAATGAACCAGAGACTCTAGTCACACGCCAAGAGCAAAGTTACGTCTGTGACCTTGGTAACCTATTGGTCATGGCCACGAACTAGCGGCTGGCATTTTCGTCGAGTCGTAGGATCGAGTCTTGATGTCACTAAAAACCACCGTGAAGCCGTGTCTGATGCACGGGAAATCTGTCGAGGCTCAAAGTCCTCCCGTTAGGGTGATATGGAAATTGGGAGAGGGAGATATTAGCTCAGATATGACCTCGTCACTTTAACGAGGGTCAAATTACGAGGTTCGTTGTCAATAGTCCTCGTTTTGCTTCTAGAAACGAAGTTATTAAAATAAATTAAGGAAGGTTGTACCAAACCCTAACGTATCAAACACTTTACTTTGTAGTGTTTTCGGATGAAATTTTCAGGACATAAATGAGCGTAAGCATATAAATTAGTACTTTTATGTCGATATCTGTATCATCAATTAGCAAGTTAAAAAAAACTATATAAGCTTAAAAAAAGAATTTGGTTGATAATATCTACAAAACTATCAGCAGTAGTTAACCACAGCCCTAGAAACTTAAACGACTTCCTATTCAAACATTAGGCGAAAAAAAGGATAACGATATATTAGAAGTCACCCCATTTGAAAAGACAAAACATTTGCTCCTATCTGCTAGGACTCTATCTACCCATCGTTTAGAATTCTCGCCAGAATGCGTTTGGAGGAAAGTATCCTCAGCAAAGAACCAATTCTTAGGATCTATTTACTATAAAGTAAATGTAAATGGCTTCTAAAAGAGAGTCAAACGATTCGGGATAGTAGATACAGATTGGAAACCCACGCTTACGGATCACACTTGATGGGCAATGAAGAGGATTGGAAGTTATGCATCTAATCAGGCACTAAGCGTTATCTCAAGTCCTGGTGCTGCACAATGGAGGCAATTGCTGGCTGGGATTAAAACTGAAAGAGAATTGAATTCCGGATTATGTAATATCTCCTTTAGATAAATTTCTTATAACAGAATTTTATTAAAGAGAGAATTGGGTTAAGGAATTTTGATTAATAAAAAGGGTAAAATGCAATGCTACGCACGGTCATTTACAATTGAAATTTATAAGACAAGCAACACAACCCATTTTCAGGTATAAAAGCATCGAAAAAAGTCGAAAATGATTTATATGAATGCAAATTATTTTGTTTTTTGTGAATTATTTTTCAAACTAAGTTCTTTTAATACAATGTTCTTCAGTGAAATATCTAAAATATTTTCTTATTTCATATTTCCCTCTCTTCACTATTAAATAAATATTTCTCCCTTTAGCTTATGCGTAGACTTATCCATTTTTCTAAAAGAGACGATAATTTTACAATAATTTAAAAGTTTAAGGACACTGACTATGAATGTATACTAATAAAAGATTATGAATGTGTTTAAAAGAAAAGGCTTAATAAATCAAAATTTAATTCATATTTTTGAATTCTAAAAGCAAAATTACTTAGAAGAAAAAGCAGGATCTTCTTTATTATACATTTTTAGTATTGCAACTACGTTCCCTCAACTAACATTTGGATTAACTGTTGATTTTTATATTTAAACTTCCAACGTTTTTCCAAGCAAAAAGAAACGTGATTATGCCAATTTGTATAACATTTAAAGTGTAGAGAATAGATTTAAAATAAATATGCATAAATTTGACAAAGAATAGAATATCAGAGTTAGTAAAGATTTGGTACCGAAATTAGTAGTGCAACGGCCATCCTACATTATGTAACTCAACCAACGTATAAAAGTCTAATTAAATTGACAAAAAGTTCAAAACTCCAGTCGAAGATACGTTTGAGAAAGTCAACGCAGTTCATGATTTATCAAAGAATATGAAAGATCGTTCTCTCTCGAATCCTTCTGAACTCAATAAATCATAGGTTATGATCTGATAATAAAGTTTTAACTTACCAAATCACTCATTCCGAATGAAGCCATTCTCAATTATAGCAGATTCGACTCCTATTATTTTAATCAGGAGTCACTTCTGATCAATTTTGCTACAAATGATTGAACATAATAATTCGCTCCCATTTATGACTATCTGTCTTCTTGTTTTCTCTTTCTCCCTTCTCTTCCCTTTCAATTATATTTCGCCTATATATCAATACCTCTAAATCAATTCGCTGCATTTCTTAATTTCATCCAATTTGCCTAATTGTGTCACATTTTGGTAGGAAAGGAATTGTTATTTTACCCAATTCAATTTACCAAACAGGTCCCCAAGGTTAGTGAAGAGAAAATCGTGAATATCCTAACATAACAGTAGTGAGAATCCGGTAGTTGACGAACAGTAAAAATCGTATGTAATTATCTGCAGCAAATGGAAGGAACACGGAGAAAAAAGAAATACTCAAAAATGAATACCTAGACGTACTCATTTTGAAATGGGTATGTTTGTATCAGATTTGAGCGTATACCTTTATCGAATGTGAACATAACAAGTATTCAAAACCAAAAAAAAATGGGAAATCAGCATTCTCAAAAAATTATTACAGATATAAGGACTATAAAAGTTCCTTTTATATACTGACTACGTATTTTACAAAGTGGGTTTCAAAAACAAATATGGTTTGCTTTAATATTTCGAACTATATTTCGTATTTACCACGCTACACGCGGTAGAATACAGGAATATTAAAATGAGTAAGTACGCATACTCATTTTCGCGTCTGTGTTTGTTTACATTTTTTTTCCCAGTGACTCACTCACCACTACAGAAAGATTCTTTTATTTAAGATATAAAAATGTTGTTGAAATATTATTGATCATGATTTCTGATTTCTGATTTGAAAATGATTTTCTGTGAGTAGTTATTTGTGCTTTGCAGGTGTTTTTTTGTCTGTATTCATATTGCATCGTAATCGTAGCTTAGTGACTTCTTACTTTAATTTGCATTAAAATTATTTTCATGCATGTAAATATTTGTGTATGAAGCTTATATTTTATAGAATAACATTACAGTATTCAAAAAGCAGTGTTATTAAAATTTTGAGCCATTTTGCTACATTTTTTTTTAGGTAAAATCCATTCCAGGTAAAATCAAACTTTGATGGATCCCCTTGGCGATTTTTTTGAGATGGCGCCAAAGCGGGTGTTTCAAACTCGGAGCTTCCGAAAGAGAGAGATTGGCTCTTGCGCCATAAAACCTCACAGTCACTCACTCACCGAAAGAGAGAGAAAAAGATGGCGTCGTGCCTGGAAGGCAAATGAAGTACCATAATGACACCAAGGCGGGTATTTCAAATGAGAAGCGAGAGAAGATGGCGTCGAATCCCCTTTTACAGATTTTATAGGGTTACCATAAACAAACCTGCATGGTAACCACATTAGCGATTTATCGTCAAAAGAAAGTTTAAGTTCGCCAGGCCCCCTCCAACTTCGATTCAACCGAATTTTGAATCGGAAGTTTTGTAACAAAAACTTCATAAAGTGTAAAATAATATATAAGATGAAGAAAATGATACTTGCAAATAAAGGAGCGCTTATTTATTTCCCTGAAAATTTTAATTGATATATATTTTTCTGTTTAAAATTCATTTTCGATACAACAACAATATCGGAAAATAAATTCAAAACATACTCACTGGATTGTTTGATTCTCATATTTGATGCAGTAACAGATTCACAAATAAATACATGACACTCATTTTTCTATTCTACACTCATAATCGATCCAAAATTATATTCAGAAATGAGTATGTGAAGTTTCCATTTTGAGTACGTACAAAAATGAGTATGTGCGAGACTCAAATATGAGTATGTTGGGATAGGAACTATTTTGAGTATGTGACGTATTCAAAAGTGAGTACGTGAAGTTGCCATTCTGAGTATGTGCTTGTTACTAAAAATGAGTATGTGCGAATCTCAAATTTGAATACGTTGGGATCGGAGCCATTTTGAGTATGTGAAGTATTCAAAAGTGAGCACTTTCTACTCGATTTTGCATACCCGTTTTTCGCAGTGAAGTTTAAGATAATTTGGATTCATATTTAAGTTTGGCGGACTTGGAAGAGTCGGCTCGGATCTCCAACATTTGTGATGGAACTTACTCTAACCCAAGTCAGTGGTCAAGAGATCTATCTGGTTATTATTCCAAGCAAGACTGCAGACGAGTTGAGCGTTAGCATATATTGACAGAGCCTTGTTAAAATTGAGACAATTTAAATAAACCAAATATGTATAATCATTTGATTTCCCTTTCATTTGAGTGTGATGTGTGTGATTTGAGTCCTGAGACTTTAACTTAGTGCCTGTTTAACTGGTAATTGATGACCTCTGAAATGAATAACAAGGAGGCGCTACACTATAATAACAGGAAAAAGTGATTAAATTTACGGGTGCTTTGTGTTACACAGATTTAACAGATTTAAGTACCTAGATATGCGGTCTTTGGTAGTAATGACAGCTATAATCAGGCTGGGAAACCAATCGGACTATGACTGAATGACCGCTACAAATGTATCATTCATGTGGTTTCAACTATTGAACACAGTAGAAATCACACTAATGATGTATTACTGCTGACACGGCGACGTGACATGGAGTTTTTTAGTTCACTCCGAGTGGTCTCGGATACGTCCAAGAGTCTTCGAACGTTTAAAAAACTAATATTTTTTTCACAAACAACCATATGTCCATAGGATTTGAAATATATGTAGATTTAACCTTGAATTCGAGATGAGATATAAAGTGGTCTCGCATGCAAATAGATTTTTATCATACAAACAAAAAGGGAAATGCATGTTCTGGACTCGAAGGCTTCCTGGTGGCTATTAAAATGTGTACGTCAGAGGTCTTCAACTTGGGTTCCGTGGAATCCTAGAGTCCCCTGAAACTTTGACAGGGGTTCCACAAGAGTACTATTTGCTTAATAAAGGGAGTTGCAGTTTACTTGTTAAAATAAATATAAATAAATATTCAATGGATAAAATAAAAACTTAAATTTCGTAAAAGTCACGTGCTTCAAATATATTATTCGAGACGCATTAGATCCCCTATTAGTCTCCATTCTCTGCTCAAGTGAAGAATCGCTGACTTATTTGTTCACTTATTTCACTATTTTCAAGATATAAAATAAAATTGAAGCAATTCAAAATTCAAAATTGATTGCATTTTAAAAAATACTACTGAATGCTTTCCTAATTTGCATAATATTTTAGTAGACAATAACGCTAATCCCAATAAAAATGTAAAAATTAGTTTGTTCCAACAATTATCATATCTGCAAAAAAACATTTCTTAAATATTTCCCTGTTCAAAAAGAAAAATTATCTCGGTTCTCAAGGCTGTGGCACCTCCAAATTCCCAATAAAAGAAAGAGAACAACAAATTGATGTACCGACCGACATTCAATTGAAACTAAATTTTAGTCAAGTTGATATTAGACATTTTGGGATTGACATTAGAAAAGAATATCCTGGAATTGCCAAAAGAATAAGAAACATCTAATGACACATGTTTCAAACTATGCATGTAAAAAATCATTCTCTTTGCACACTGTGACAAAAACAAAACACAGAAACAGATTGAATGCTGAAGATTAAATAGGTTGCAGATTTCAACAATTATTCCAGACGTAAAAATACCTTATAATAAAAGACAATCACTGCCAAGTCATTAAAAATAGTTTTATTAATTTATTGTGATTTAAAATATTATTGATTTCGTTTATTAATCACAGAATATATTTTAGAAAACCAAAAAAAAATACCCATTAGCTAATTAAAAAAATAACCTGACCATGCATTATCTTATTAAGACGTTTCTATTGCGATCAAAAAGAGATGCAATAATTATTTTGTAAGTTTGAGCAGGACAAAGCTCTGATGTCTTATTTTTTCTTCTCTTCGATCAAAAGGTTCCTTCAAGAAAATGGTAATCTCAAATACAGAGATAACTGAGTAATTTGATGTTCAAGAAGGGGAGTGGTAGGCCAATATATTTTGCAATCAATGCCCTAGAACTAAATGTTTTTGGGCCGTGGTAGCCTAGTGGTCAAGGTCGTGAACAACCGGCCGGCGGTTTTCGTTCAGTCGCGGGTTCGATCCTTGGCCGCCAAAGACCCGCCGGGGCTGATGCACGTTAAATCTGTTCGGGGCCCAAAGTCCTCCCGTTGGCGTGGTGTGGATGTTAGGAGAGGGGGGTGCCAGCTCAGGTGTCGTCCTCATCACTTGACCGTGGCTCAAAATTTTGAGGTCCGCCGCCAATAGCCCTCGTGTTGCTTCTAGTGCGACGTTAATAAAAACGGAACGGAACTAAATGTTTTTATCGGAATTTCGACATTTTTTTCATATTAAACATTTCTTCCCTACTTCTTTCAGAAAATGTATAGAAGTAACAACATAAAAAGAAATATGTTTTTCCTAAATTTTAAGATTTCTGGCCAAAAGAGTTTCCCCAACGGAACTGTATTACTCATACTATGACAATAAATCTTTTCTTTTTGGCGATCCTTTTGAACAGAGCTAAATTTAGAAAAAGGAGAAAAAAATTCATTATTATTGAAGCGTCGATATATTCACAATCCATGGATATAAATCGGAAGCGAAAACTTAAACATTTAGAATGATTCATGTATATACACATACACACACACACACACACATATATATATATATATATATATATATATATATATACACACATATATATATATATTTATTTATTTGTGTATCAGAATAATCACCATATAAAACGCTTATTATTATATCTCAGTGGTTCTTATTTATATACGAATCTAAAGACTAATATTATAAAAATACGCTTAACTGTAACTTACTAATTAGGTCAGAGTCAGTAGAGAGAGAAGTATTTGTATGTGAGTTCAATCTCTTGTCCATATACAGCTCCTCACTTCTCACTAACTTCAGATCCTACATCTCTTTACTCTTAACACTAAAGGCACAAATATATATAAAGGCACAAACCAGTATATTGATGAAAGCACAAATATATTTGTGCCTTCATCAACGAAGAAGCTAAAGGCACAAATATAGCTTCTTCGTTGTAAACTTTCTATCACTGTCTCTAGCATTAACTTACGCTATTAAACTTCCCGCCGTTCAAAATTTATCAAGTAATAGCCGATCCAATTTACATAAGTCAAGGTTCATTTGCAAAAAGAGGCTCAGAAATCAATTAACCCATTGACTTATTAATATTTCCCTCATAGCCGACCTTATATTTGCTATTTGATTTCGAAAACGAATCTATATTCCTCCTCAGAGAAATATTCCTTACGTTACACCATTCAAAACCAATTGCTTGAAACTCCCGATCTGTTGAGAAGAATCAAATGAGTTATGCAACATTCAATAGATCCATTTCTCAATTTTTCAACGGTCTAGGACTTGCCGTTGCCTTTTTTTAAAAAGAAAGGAAACACCAAGAAGGTTCATCTCTTCAGACCGTCTCACAGCCGGTAATGTATTAAAGGGCTTGAAATTTGATGCGGGCTGTCAGTCGACTGTGTAAGCTAATCAGATGATATCGTGAAACCTAAAGTATTTGTTTAAAGATAATGTGTGTGAATATCCAGTTATAAAGTAAGTACATTCAACAATATATCAGGATATTAATTTCAATTTTCCCCTAGGCATTTATGGATAAATCAAAAATTATACAAAAGAAGAGCATAAATTTTGTTATTTTAACTTTAAAGTTGAGAAACTTTACGAAATTTTACATCATTATTTTATGCTTAGTAAAAATTATAAATAATTGAACATTTCTTCAGAAACTCTTGTTAAAGTATAATTTAAACATTTTAAATACTTAAAAATAATAATATAAGAAGGAATATATATATAAACGTTCCTAAATATTTGGAATTTTAAATATTGATATATGACAGTCAATATTACTTTTTTTCTTTCACAATTCTTCTGTTCAAGTAATATGGTTTAAACGTAATTTCAGGAAAATAGCTTCACATTTCATAAAAATTGTTTGAAAAGAACGCACCATACGAAAAAGAGTATGCAGACTAATTTATTTCTTTTACATCTTTTTATGTCAGATGACTTTCGAAATTTGATTACACGAATATTTACAATGTGGATTTTCAATGAACTATAAAGAAGTTCTCGTATGAAAATAATGTGAAATTTTTGTTCCGTGTTATTTCAAACTCTGAGCCAAAGTAAACCGGATTTAATGAATTGCTGGTATTCATTTTATATATGTCATAGAATCTAATCATACATGCATAACTAAATTACTTTTACTTTTTTTTAACTTAAAGCTAAGAGTTGTCGCTGTTATTGTTTACCTTTGAAAAGGCTAAATGAATGAAGCTGTGTGCTGACATTTACTCTTGGTGCTATGAAAATGCACAAAAAAACAAGAGAATTGATTTTTTGCTCTTTGGTTTATACAAAACTTTTACTTTCATTAGAAGATTTATTTCTTCAAAAGTTTTTTTTTTTTTTTTTTTTTTGTCAAATTTTAGTTTCAAAATTGTCTGAAACTTCTAATACCAATTTTATTTACTTATAATTCAAGGGCTGGTATTTAATTTTACTATGATGGCTATCTTTGCTTAAAGTCTATGAATAGGACTTAAATTTGAAACACTTTGAGTTCTATTCTTCCACAGACGTTAATAATGCGGTAAATCTCTTAACAATCAGAAAGAAAAAACAGATGAAATAGGAAATTACACTCATCGTCAAAAAAGTTGCCCCTAGAGGTATTAGTCAGATTGAAATGTTGACAGTTATTTAATACTCACCAACAACCAGAAGGGATTAAAAACTGAGCAAAAGATAAAATAAACTTATTGATCAATATACAAAATCATTACAACCCTCAATAAGATGCTGAGCCCCCATTATTTCTAATGCATTTTGCAGCACGTCATGGTATGGAATCGAGAAGCTCTTAACAGTGTCTTGACTCAACTCATCCCATGTAAATGGAAATTTGGCATGTAGGTCTTACAACTTTAGTTGTAGCGGTGGAATTTTAACAGAACGGTTTATAGCATTCCATAAGTATTCCACGAGGGACAGGTCTTGTTGACCAAGTTAGAGTGTCTATGGATGCGAAGCCAGTTCTCGAGATGGCTTCGGTATGAACACGAGCATTGTCTTGTTGAAATAGAGTACTGGAATGGGCGTTCCAAAAGAAATGGCTGTCATTCGAAGGACCTCACTTTGGGTCGTTAAAGTAGTTCTGATGAAGATCAACGGTGATTGATCATTGTATGAAATCACACCCCATAACATTACATCCTACAATTTACAATGACAACAAATCGTCCATCGTAGTACTGACCGCGTTGCCTCCACATACAGGTGCAGTTAACATCCTCATCAAGACAAAAGCATACTTCATCGCTAAACATTGCCCACTGCCATCTCGCCTGCCTCCAGGCTGCTCTTTCGAGACACCATTTCAGTCTGTGGCAACGTTGCTGAGATGTCAGAGGCTATCTCAGTGTTAATCTCAGAGCAAACTGTAATAGTCAAGCAACATAGTTAATGAACTTCAGCAGAGTGCTTCAGTTACGGAATGATTTTGACAGAATTAGATTTGACTCATTGATTATTAAGTCTCTCAAAAGCAACACGAGGGTTATTGGAAACAGACCTCTTAATTTTCAACTTTGGTCAAGTGACAAGACGATACTTGATACGGTATCTCTGTCTTTGAACTATCATAACTCGCCAAAGGGAGGACTTGCGCTTCGATCAGATTTAATATGCATCAGTCTTACTCCACAGTTAGTCTTTAATGGCATCAGAGCTCAACGAAAACAATGCTAACGGTTATTTCACTTCAATGACCACTAAGCTACTGAGGCCAATAGCAGGATTAGGTAGAGAACAACGTGAATAGCATATATTTGGAATTTCATTTGA
>BMAW01015219.1:184662-234327 GCA_019974015.1 Nephila pilipes | reverse complement strand
TTCCTTAGCCAGCCAGATCTCTCTCCAATCGAGCATGCCTGGGTAAGGATGGGAGGCGACTGCATCTACCAAGAAATGTTGATGACCTAGCCCAACAACTGGAGCAAATTGGGCAAGAAATACCGCAGGAGACCATCAGGGAGCTTTATCACTCTATGCGACGTCGTATGGTAGCTTGCATTCAGGTGAGAGGTGGATCAACACTTTATTGTGCTCGTTACTTTGTAACTATATAATTCTGAAATAAATCATTCAATTTTTCTGAAATTTTAATCATTTTCTATTCTTTTTTGTATCATTTTCAATCCACCAATTTTCAATCCACCCATCGGACAACTCCTTCTTGGTGCGTCGTTTTTTTTTGTTATATGTATTATATATTATATTATATTATATATATATATAATTATAAATCAGACAAAGTAAATAAAAAAAGTAAACATAAATACCAAGAAATTAAAAAATATGAAATTTGAAAAAAAAGGACAAATTTTAAAATAGAAATTTTTTTTAAAAAAAACAAAATAGGGAATAATATATTGAATGTTTTTGCATGCTTCAGATTGTTATGCTCTGTTATTCTAGAATTATAAGACTAATAATCCTCATCAACCAATATATTATTAAATAATAGTTTTAACATTAAAAATATAAATTGAAAAAAAATTCTGAAAACTAAAATCTAAAAATAAAAAATTAAAAAGAAAACCACGCCTAAAGCCTCCAAAAATTTTTATAATCAAAATATATAACAAAACCCCGAATATTAAAAAACTTGGAAAAATCAAAATTTTCCATTAATTATTGTATTAATTTTACATACAAAAATACAAAGAACTGAATACAAATTTAACAACTGATATAACAAATACCAATAAAATTTAGAAAAAAAATATTCACATTTAATACTTATAAACAGTTTATTTCGTCCTAAAAATACTTAACTAGCATTAGAAATGAGTCGAAAATCAGCTTGTATCAATGCTACATACCATCTTCCCACAGGAAGAATAAATAATTTTTAAGCGTAGGCAAAATGCCACCTATAAACTCTATAAAGAACATTTTTCAAACGTTGCCAGAATGCAAACACTACACTCTAGAAAACCAGTGACAAATCAAAAAGTAGTACAACTTACAAGATATACTGAAACAAAAATTGCAATTAAAAAAAAAAACTTACAGAATCATAAATTTAAAGAAAAGAATCCCTAAAATATAAATTTAAGTAATTAATAACGAAAATAAAAAAAAATTCAAAAAATCAAAATAAAGAATTTAAATGTCATAATTAAAACCAATTAAAGTTAAATAACTTAAAGTTATGAAACCATTATTAATTTTAACAGGTTTTATGCGCAGAAAGATATATCTGTCTTAATTAGAAAGATAAAAATGTATATTATTTCTGCAAATCATAAATGTATAAAACATAATAATTTTTTTTTATGAATTCTAAATTGATAAATTAGTGAAACAAATAAAAATTCAAAACTACTTACTCATGACCTTTTCATTGGCAGCATGCCGTTAACAAAAATCTTTTATGTTCAATAGTGAGAAAAACAGACACAGAATTTTTCTATTCTCCTAATCACGTAACAGAATCACGAAGTAAGATCGTGTTCAATGGATTAATATAAAGAACTGAAAAGGCATATTAAAGTTCAATGGATTAATATTCTGTAATATCGGAGCTACTCAAGGACTTCTAGCGACAAATCTTGTCATTTAATACCTCAGTCAGGTTAAGAAATTGTGCCTGAGCTAGAGTTTGTCTCAGTTCTCTGAATTATATATTGTATCTCGAGAAGATGTGGAGACTCAGTTGAATTTGTTATGTAGCAGCCTTTTTTTATCATGCACAATTGTCTTTGATGGTATGGAGAATCGAACAAATGACTTGAATTGAACATCGCAACACATGAAACAAGAGTCAATGACGATGATGTTAATGCCTCTCTCGAAAAAATTTTAGATCTTGGAAAAAGTTGTTTTTTTATCATTTTAATGAGAATTTTTTAAAATGAATAAAAAAGAAATTATATCATCAGAGTTATCTAAAAATTATTCATACAAAGTTATGCAAAAAAAAAAAAAAAACCAAAAAAAAACTTGTAACCGAGGGAAAAAAAACTTAATGAGAAACAAATTGGGTTATCAGAATACAATTTAAGACTTAATCTTGTAATTTTTTTTCGTGATAAAAAAAAATAGTTGTACTTTTTCATCAATAAAAAAACGCTACTATTCATGTTATAAAAATATTTCATATTTATTTCTTTTCAAAGTGTATATATATATATGTGTGTGTGTGTGTGTGTGTGTGTATTTGTGTTACAAAAATTAAGGGGCATTAAAGTTTTGGGGGATTTTTATTTAGGAAGTTCTTTATACTCAGAAATTGGTTTCAATCATGGTAGTGGTTTTTTTTTTTTGTTTCGATTTAAGCGTCGAGTTTAAAACGGGTCTTTACCCTTTTTTTTAGATGCTAAGTTTAATTATGTGTGGAAATTTAATAAGTTTACGCATTAAGCGTTAGTTCGTCTTGCTTCTGTAATATAAAAATTAGTACTGTTTTCAAGCGTACCATCGCGCTCTTGCCATGTAGATGTTTCGAGCGACAGATTCTCGGATATGTGTTCATCCCGATATCACGAAGTTTCCCCTTCTTATCTAGCCATCGTATTATCAATAAAGAATAAGTTGGAGTTTTAAAAGGCCTGCTGTCTCGACCATGACTACTAAATAAAAGTTGAACACATTTGAATATATCTATTTGTGTGTGTGTGTATATATATATATATATATAAAGGTGTGAGCTTACTAACGTGCGAAATAACTAGGAGAGTTATATCGGAGGATGAAGCTTTGAAGCTGATAAGTGAAACACTCATCAGTAATTATTTTGATGATTTATCAGCTCTAAGCTGACCGAATGTTTTCAATGTTATTAAAAAGACAAAAAAAGAATAAGTGTTTAAAAAAATTATTTCAGTCATACATTTAGCTAAGTGCAAATACTCTAAAAGATTAAAAAAAAATTAAAAAAGAAAAGAATCCTCCTGCATTATTTTGTATTTTAATTTTCGTTCTTTTTGAACATATGACGAATGCGAGTTATAATTGCACAAAATTTATTTCTTTTTTAAACATATTTAAGGTTCTTTTATGTAATCAATAATACAGCACGAATCATACGTTAATTTCAAATTATTTTCATTAAATCAGTTTCTTAAATAAATAAAAACAGTGAAGGTTATCTTCGTCTAAGTTGAATCCAGGACTTCATATGCAAATACATTTTTCATTTAGAAAATTGTTTATTATTCATATATGTATCTGTATGAAATAATTCCTTTGGTCATATACGCCTCCTGAAATGGCAGGTTTATGAACGCAAAAGGAAAAATCTCTTTAAAAATCAGCTGAGGATTATCATATTAGGGGGATGGAATTATCAAATTTAGTACTCTGTTACAATATGCTGCTATTGATAAAAAAAAATAATAAAAAAATAGATTCCTAATATAAATGTAGATTTTTTTGTTTTTAATCTGTAAATGCATACCCAGTCTGATTTTTATTTAATAACAGTTGGCGAAAATGGCTTTGACATGTCATGTACAAAACAGGTTCTAAAAAGCATGAACACACATAAAAAAATCTCTTTTTTGTGTTATGGTTTAATACTGCATATATATATATTTTTTCTCATATTTATAGTTTTTAAGTTTAAACACTAAAATGGGATAGACTGCCGAGGAATGATTTCCTATTTTTAATAACAAAAATATCACCAGGATAACACCTAATTCCACGTTTTAGAACTCTAGTTCTGAACTAAAGATCGTTTGATATGTTTGTAACAGGAAATTAGCGCAATAAGATATTTAATCACATCTAGATTTCTAATTTTGTATGAAGAATACAAATTTTTAATCAACACGAATGTCAAGTAATGATCCCATTTATTTCAAAAGAAAGCTAATCAGATTTTTAATATTAAATTGCAAAAAATTCATTTTACTCTCATGTATTTTTTCTGGCTTTAATACCTTATTCTGTAATATTTTGAATTACAATATTATTATATTTTTTATGTGTCCCGTTATTTGAATAAAGCTTGTGCGTGAACGGTGAAAAAAAATTCATACCTTTTCCCAAGAAAAAAGAAAATCATGAACAGTTTTAGTTTTTCATTACAACTTCAATACAACGTCAAAGCTGTGTAACTTATTGCATCACTACTATTTGCTGTAGAGATTATTAAGGGCATTTATTACTTCCGATCATGATTTAAGGATATTTCGAAGAACAGTGACATGACACCTATATCCTATAGTGACAACGATCAGCAATAGTTAAAGCAACCATGAGTAGATTTTGTCATTTATTAAATGTAAAAACACCATAAAAGAACTTATATATAAATTGAAATCATTTATTATTTTCTCTTAGTATTATGTCCTTTCTGAAAAAAAAAAAAAAAAAAAAAATCTCGCAAATTAGTTTTCTATTCTTTAGCAAACATCACCGGAAAACGACATTGTTACATTAACAAACAACATTATATAGACGAGACTAGTTATAAATTTCTTAAGATACCAATCGATATTTTCATATCAAGATATAAACCAAAAGCTAACGCGTAATACATGTATTTTGATTGCCAGAAAACGTTACATGAAACGGACATTACATATGCAGGACGAATACAAATTAACAACTGCCAGGAAACTGCCTAGTTGCAAATATGACGTCAGTACAATGTTTTGAGCTAGACGTTCTTATTCGCTCTTCTTTTTTGGGGTAGAGTGACTCAAATTCAAATCCAACAATCTCCCCTCCCCTCCCCCAATCATTTTAAAACGTTTTTCTGAATTTCACTTGGCTGTGTGTGTGTGCCATCAAATTTTCGATCGTTAATTTAACCAACTTCCCATCAAGCTAGAGCTTTGAAATTTTGGGAATCGTTCGTACTCGCCTAACAATGCAATATTTAGACATTTGCGACATGTTTTAACTAATATTTCAATAATTTTAATTAGTCAAAATATTCTTTGCTCTCGGCGCTTTTAGGATTGAGGAAAAAATTCCTTTCCCCCTCTGGGAACACCGAGCATTCCCCACAAGCCACATGAGGTATCGTAAAACTCACAAAGGGGAGATAGTAAGGATTGCTGACTTTCAGTCAGTAATCATTCGCAAGAAAGAAATATTCCAATACTTGGCGCCGTGTCTTATCACAATAATTTTTTCTGAATTCTGGTTCCAATTTTTTTTTTTAATAGAATTACTCCCAAACTTTCAAATGCAGGTTTTGATTTTATGAATATTATGAATTTCTTAATACGCTCACAAATGTCTCTTTTTAAGTAAATTTTAAAGTTAAAAATAACTAACAGTTTTACTAATATTTCATTAATTTTCTTTAATAAACTGTGCCACCATATAAAAACGTTGTTTTTAAAAACGTTGGTTTTTATATCGAATTATTACTTATTTATTTGAGATGCTAGAAAACTACTCAAAATAGCACTCCTATTTTTATAAATTCCCTCTCTCTGGCATCTAGATTATTAAATCAAATCGAGTCACTCAAGATCAAGTTCCTTGGATGACATCAGAGACTTCATCACCATTTAAATAAATCGGTTTCACCTCAGTTTATTCTTTCTCAACTGAAAAAGATAAATCAGACACATGTAATTGAATTATTATTCCAACAGAAACACTCTTTAAACTGGTATTGTTAAAAACCCATGTTGAGTTTTGTACTTCTCTGTTCTGACTTTTCCATCTCTTCCGAGTATTAATTCAATTAGTTTTGTCGAAAGGCAACTTAAAGTACTTTTTATGTCATCACCATTCAATACGAATTCCTCTAATTTTAGATTAGGAGATTATGAATTTTAATGTTTCTCAAGAAATTCATTAAAATATTCTGTTCGGAATTGAATCCTTAATTGTTCTAGAAGAATTTCGCAATGCATTTCACTCTTTTTTTGATAGCGGTTGGCATCCATATTTTTAATGTCTGGCACTTTAAAGTAACAGTTCCAGAATCAAAATATTGCAGCTGCTATAGGTACCAAAATGTCTGGTTTTTCTGATAGGTATGGGAACGTGAGTTTATCGTCACGCTTTATTGTCACATAAGATGGTTTGCAGTTCCTCAAATGACAGTTCAGTTCTTTCCAGTGTTCTGAGAAGTTCTTTGACTGCGCGAACAAGTCTCTCTCACCAGCTACCTCATCAAGCAGCTGAGGAAGAACTGCACTTCGAAATAAATCGTTGGATTTCTGCTTTATGTGATATCTTATTCCAGTCAACACTAAAGATCTAACTATTTATGCCCTTGAAATTGGTGCCGATATCAGAATAGATAATTCTGGGTATTCCTCTTCTGACGATGAAACGCCGAAGAAACAAGAGGAAAAAACTGTTGTCAATGAGGATACAAACCATAAATGTACAGTTCGGTAAATTATGCACGTGTACAACGTGATTCAGAATTTGTCTCTCAGTCTGATAAACACAGATCCTGGTAAGTCGATCTCTACAACTCAAACATTGTTGCATCTTTCACATGATATTTTGGTAACGGTGCAGTGTCAGAAAGACTTAATTTTGCCTTGTTACTCTGGCACCGCAAACATTTTCTCACTGTTCCACGAACAGTTTTTCTACCATTTTTAACCAAAAATCTTTCTCGCAGGATACTCAGAAAAATCTTGAGTTCCGGCGTGACAATTTCAGCTGAAAAAGCTCAATCAATCTTTCGTAAAGCTCATTCACCAGATAGCAAAACAAGATACTTGAAAATGGAGTGTCAATACTCTCAGTAATTTTAGTTTTTACTATTTTGGTACTCGATTCATCGTTAAAAAAAACTCAGTTCAGATGTAGTATTTATCTCTAGATAATATTGTGTTCGAACAGTTGAAATGAGAGTCTTCTCAGCCTTTTCTATACCTGAAACCGATAAATCATCAGTTTCTTTGGATTTATATTTCTCGAGTTATTTACAAACCGAAATATCCATGCAAATGATCTAATAATTTTAGTAAAATTGGAAAATTTAGGAGCACACCAAGGTATTTTAAGGAAAACTAAAAGGTTATAAAGTCTGTCCATTTTTCTTTCCGTGTCGACCTCAGGTTTTGGTGTATTTATTCATTAACACGCCGTTTATCAAAAGCATCTGCCAACAACGTTGATCCCTTCCACCATCGAGATTCGAGCACCCTTCTAGGGGAAGTTCCTTTCGAAAGGAGATCTGCTGAATTATTCTTACCTTATACATGTTGCTAATAGGATTATAGCACAAACTATAATTTTTTTTTATTCTATTTGCAACGAAAATAGACCAATGACCACGTTGGTTTATCCTGTTTCATTTGATCACCATAGAATCGGTCCAAAAAGTCATTTTCAAGTCTGGAATATTCAAGGCTACTCATACCCAATATACCAGCCTAGCACCAATGCAGCACATAATTTCAGTCTGTCAACAGTAGCTTATTTTAGGTGCATAACCCTAGTTTTAACTTTAAACGGCTTTACTTTCATACCATTGAAGATTTCTCTTCCGAAAAAATACACAGGCGGTGCAAGCGTATTTACAAGCAGCAATGAGCGTATGCATCTTGGAGGAATCGTTAATTTGCACGTAGCGCACAATTTTTAACACTTTAAAATTTATTGATTTCATCCACTTATTTTTGAAAATTATTATTTTGGATATAATCAGGTAAGGGTAAATCTCGAGATTAAAATTCCATGTTTTTTGTGACCAACATTTATGCGGTAAGATTGCAGGACATAAAATACCAATTGGTTAAAGATTTCCAGAACTATTGTCAAAATTAGTTTTTAGAACGCTTTTAGTCAATTTTTAAACCGTTATTAGAAATATTGCATTGTAAAAACATCTATGTCGTGATCACACAAAATTTCCTAAAACTTTAGTAACACCTTCGCTTTTCGAAACATATTTACAAAACAACCTTGAAATCAAATTTCTTTTGATTTAGGAATGAATTATTTCTCCTCTTTTACATCAGTCACTCCTGAAACAGGTGTCAACATAAAGAGAAAATTTTAATTTATTTGCTGTTCCTCTGACACTTTGTCTAATAAGTGTGACAACACTGCACCTAATGAAAAAGGACTTGAGGAAACACCGAAGACAATACTGCAATGTTTATACATAGTTTCTTCATTTTCTAGCGGATAAAAGAATCCTAGGAAGTCTCGATGTTCAGAAGCAAAAATTAACGGGAGAAATTCCCATTTTATGCAATATTATATAAGTCCTCAGCAGATGTGAACTCATAGTAGGTCTTAGTGGTATATAGACTAAATTAATTAAACTAGTTCGTAAAAAGAGTCAATTATCAGCTATTAAAACTAAAGATGCAACCAAGCAAGTATTTTTTTCATTTAAATTTCACTTACCTAACAACTCTAAAATCTTTCTTTACTATTATTTTGAAGAAAGAATACAATATGTGCAAATAACCTTTGGAGTTCCCCAAAGAAGCGGTCAATCTTAGAGAATTCCCCGCACTCTCGAACCAGGGTTGTTAAAGTTATCTTTCAACAATGCTACAAAATATTATCAGTATGTAGACAGGTTACAAAGAATCCTCAACAGAACTTTCGGTCGTAGTACTAAATGGATAACACTTTAATTGTTAACTCTCGTTCAGATGAGAAATAAAGAAGACAAAGATCAGATACCTACTTACAGAGGAGGTAGAAGAAGATCTAGATCAAAAGAAAACATATGCATCAAGACGTAAGACGAATTATTTTGATTTAGTTTAAGAACCAGAAAACACACACTGCTGGCCATTAAAATAGCTACACAAAGAAAGAGATACACTACACACGTGAAATTTGCATGGCAGGAAGAAGATGCTGTGATATACAAATGATTAGTTTTTCAAAGCATTAATGCAAAGCATGCTCTAGTAGTGATACCTACAATAGGCTTAAATAAAGAAATTATGCAACAAGTTTCACATATACTAATTATATTTGAACGTTGTTGCCAGGTGAAAAGTTGTTGTGATATCTCGTGTAAGAAGAAGAAACGCTTTTCAATACGTTTCAGACTTTGATAGAGGTCGTATTGTAGCCTCCTGGGATTGCAGTGTATTGTATCACAGCATTAAGATTTCTCGCGCCGGTCGACATCTCATGATTGTGTGCAGAATATAGAATTGATAAGTTCAGGATAGTCATATGGATAGCTGTGTTGGATCTGAACGGTCCGCTATCACTAACAGTCAAGAAGGCAGACATGTCATCCGCATGGCCTTCATGGATCAATAGCCACGTCACGAGTCCTGAGTCAAGAAATGAGAGCTAGCGTGCCTTCGACATCGGCATTCTAGCCCATTAACTGGAGTGATGGTATGGAGTGCCATTGGATGCATGCCTCAGTCACCTCCTGTTTGGATTGACTGTTCTTTGAACAGTAGCAGTTACATTTCTGGTATGTTAACGCCCATTGCTCTACCCTTTCTTCGAGCCTTGTGAAACACTACGTATCAGCAGGATAATACTCACCTTCCACGATAGAGAAAAGGTTTAGGTACTGATCTCTCCTGATCTGTTCTTCCAAATTTCTTGAAAATTTCATCGCTTGTTATTTCTAGTATAATGTAATTGCCCAATAAATATCAATTTATTATTTGCATTTTTTCCTGATGAAGAAATTTTAATGACCAGAAGTGTATAACAAGATAAGAAAAAAATGTTCTCCAATGTCAAATGGGTAATTTAATAGCTGTCTGCCCAACGTAAACAATTAGGTATAGACCTCAAACAAAGATCTGAATTTTCCGGACCAAATGAAATAACTAAAGTAAAGTGCGTGGGTAGATAAACTACCAACTCTTCTGATCAAATGAAATATTTTTTCTCATGAGTAGATAACAATCGTATCATAGACTAAATCACATTTTCAGTTCCAAATTTAGTTTACATTTTTTTTATTTTATTTCTTCTCAATTGCTTATGTTTCATACATATTTTAAACACTACTTTTGTTTAAATATCTACATACTGTCGAGTATAATTCTTGCTCTTATTTTATTGTAATTTTGTGTAATTGTATAAATAAAATGTATGACATTTTTCTTATTATATGTTTTGTATAATATCATCTTATTGAAATTTTCTATGGTCATACTCAAATGTCGTTGAGGATATCGACACTCGGAGCTCGCGGAGAACTAGAAATTGATAATTGTAACGCTTTCCTATACTAGAACACGACATGAATCAGGCTACTGGTGTTACGTAACGATTTGCAAATGTACTTTAATGCTCGATGGGGCAGTAGTCTTTAAATGTTAAATATTCTGTAATCTATATATATATATATATATATGTATGTGTGTGTGTGCGTGTGTGTATTAGTGTTAATATTAATAATGTTAAATTACCATCTATTCTTTAACACCAAATTTTCATAAAACTCCTTATAAATTTAGAACATTTTCTAATGGCTCAATGCTTAAATAATTTTTGCTGATGTAAAATTACAATTATGCAAATTATTATAGGTAAATTGAAGAGCACTTCTATAAATAAAAATGGTGCTGATATAGTGAAATATGTGAAAAATAAACAGATTTGGGCTATTTATAGCTATGATTTTAAAAATCCTATTAATTTTATTGATATAGATGATCATATTAAAGTTCTAAAGAGATTTATAAGAAATATTATATTAAAAAGGTTATTGCACATGAAAATTTTAATAACTTAAATTTGTTAACAGAGAGTAATTGTTTAGCAAATACTCAATTATACTTTTGCAAACATAATTTGATTGATTATAATAATTTTAAGATATTTAGATATGTAGGTGATGTTATATTCTTTCAGTGTAATAAAGTTTAACTTTTTTTACCTTTTTATCCAGAAAATTTAAATTTATTAAAAACAAACACAAATATAAATAAATCGGAATTTTTAGATATTTTTTTAAGAAATACAAGAAACAAAAATTATAGTAATAATGTAGTTATATGTATAAGACATTTTTTATTTTAATATTCATAAAGAATCAATATGGACGAATTAATTAAGTTTTACTATCGTAAGGCGTATAATTTATATTCATATATTACGTAATTTTAGACTTGTGACTAAAATAAAAAATATTTACGTTAACTTTGATGATTTAAAAAAAATATCGAACTTCAAACTTAATGTCTCTGAAAGCTTATTGAGAGTAACTTAAAACACACATATGTACACGAATACACGCACATATATACTATTACAAAATTTAATAGTTTTTCTGTTTTCAAATTTTTAATTTTAATTGATAAACTTTTTTTTTTTTTTACAATTTTTCTTACATTAGTATTTTTTCTCTCTAATAGAGGGCACTGCTTTCAACTTCCTGTATAGTTTCGGCTTCTATTTGGCGGGAAATTCCTGTTAATTTTCTTGCTTTGTAATGCATCTCATGTAAGTATTTGTTATCCTTTTTAATCTGCTTTATTATTTGGATCATTCCTTTTGTATTTCCTTGAGACATACATTACAAATCTCACTTTGTCTACATATGTATTTTATTTAAAATTTTCTTTTTGCATCTTATATATTTTGAACTTATGGTTTTACCATTTTGGTTTATAACACTTTTCTGATTGGGAAAGTTTGGTAGTCATAAAACTTTGTTTGGCCAGCATGATACTGTCAGCTTTCATGCATAAAAATAAATTAAAATGCTTTCCTTTTGAAACAAATAAATGTTTTCTTCCGTTTTAATTTTTGCTTCCTTATTATTTTTAATTAATTCACTGAAATTATCTCTTTATATTTTTGAATTACTATTTTCATTTATTTACACGCACACACACATATGTGTGTGATTATTACACACACACGTGTGTGTGTGTAATAATCTACATTATGAAAAGGCAAAAGAAATTGTACACACTATCTAATATCTAAAAAAATACTTTAATTATCAGAATATATAAAAACAAATAGAAAAAATTTGTTAAATAAATATTTATGTTTTAAGATATGTGATTCAGTTGTGAACATCAATATCCTAAGTATACGCAAATAAAAAATATAAACACTATTCTTACAAATTTGAAACTATGAAGAAAAAATAAATAAATAAACTATTAAGATAAAAGAAACATATAATGGATAGAAAGTAATTTAAAATACTGTTTCAGGCTTAGAGCAGAAAAATGTGGATAAATATATATTGAAACATTACATACTTTTATCGTTTTATTGGAGATCCGAACTAACCTACCGAATTACTATTTTGTACATAAAGTGGTAAACTACCAAAAATCAAATAAATATTTCCAAAACTTAGCGCAAAAGAAGTATTAAGAAAACAATCTAATTTTATATACAGATAGTAAGAATAAAATTAACTTACTTTAAACTAAATTCTTACAAAATCACAACTTATAAATAAGCTTAGAAGGGAATCAAAATCTTATCACAAAACTAGCATAATCTCCAAAAATAAAATATATAATAGTGAAGATCAAAAAAGCAACGATTTTTAAGCCTCAAGTAATAACAATATTCCTTTATCAACCGATGTTTTAGAAAAAGGAATTAATGAAATATAATATTCAAAATACATATCCATAATTCTGTGGTTTTTATTGTATTTTTGTTATTATTATATATTTTTGGCTACTGGTATTCTAAAAAACTTTAGATCTATCGTTTAAATATTGTATAATTACTGAGAAAACTTTTCTGAGCAGAAATGAATATATGTTATCAAGTTATCAATAAAAAAAAAACTCTTTTCCATTATTTTTCAAATTAATTTTTTTTTTTCAGTTTTTTGAAGTAATATTCGATTTTACATTTTCTAAATGTTTAATTTTACAATTCATGGGTATGATATAAGTCATGATTTCTTTTTTTTTTTTTCAATTGTTTATTCTCTATTTTCTTATTCAATTTTTAGCATGATAAAAGTTAGCAACATCCCATTTATAACATTCCAATTTTAATATTCATTTTAATACTTATCACTCTCTTTTTAAATACATTTAAAATAAATTTGCGTGCGAAGTAGAAACTTGACTTACCTTGTTTAGTAAGAAAGTAATATTTTTAAATTGACTTAAATAAATTTAGTCATTCAGGAATTTTAGAACACTCTGTTAAAACTGTAGGTATTAAAAAAATGTGCAAAAATGTATCCAGAACATTTGCAAGAAATACAAATGGTTGAAATTTAAACACTCGTAAATTGACACTAATAGAAAATGCTGAAGGTCAAATTTGAAAACTCCACATTACGACATTATGGATACCAATGAAAACGACACTACTAAGCATTCAATATCATTCAGGAGAAATGGAATGCTTCAACTAAGGTTATATTAATGTCAAAATTGTACAAACCTCCCAAAAGATTGCATCAACATTAAAAATGCAAATTTATAACATTTTTTTAAAATTCAAAATGATAAAGTTAGGAAACATCACAGCTAAATTTTATGCATACCTTAAGAAAACTGTAAAAATATTTTTCGACGGAATTTTTTCTCTCAATGGGATTTCTTTTATTTAGTACCAAACACTTCAACACCTGCTCTTTTCTTAAGAATTGAAACATTGCACTCAACTTTGAATCTGTTATTTATGCACTAAACTTTGACTTATTAATGTTCATATATTTAAATATAACTGCACACATAAGTAAAGATTCCCAAAGAGCGACAGACACACATTTATAATACAGGTCTAAAAACGGACGTTCAACCAGGAAATCAACTGATTCAGTTGAGCCGGAGGGGGGTGATTCAAACCTAAAAATTCTTTCCTAAAACATCTTCGATCTGAAGATTTACTACTATCCCACCTGAATTTTGAGTGACCTGGCTTAGCTGATGACCTAAAGAATAGATATTCTTTTTGCAAAGTAAAATATTTATTCCTAAGTTGTTTGCTACTGATTCTTTCAGTAAACAACTTGAAGATCATGTATCAAGCAGAACAATGACTCTATGGTCATTTATAAATGCAGATCTCTAATACTGACAATCTCTTACAACATAACCAAAATTATTATTAGAAAAATATTTCTATTCTCCTTTTAGCCTTTGTCTTAAATTTTCTAATTATTGTTGCCATTGCATATTCTTTTCTTCCAATTCTTGTTTATTTGCTCCTTTACAATCCTGTCTTCTATTATTCTTTTCAGCATTCCTTTCATAAAATCTTCATCATTCAATTCATTTCACAATCCGTGATTGCGTAATACCACAATGCACACCTTTTTCTTCCTTTCAATTGATTTCGCAGGCCATGGTTGTGTAATCCTACTTCTGATTGTAGAAAACACTTTTACCCTTTTATTAACAAGCATTTTGCGTTCTATTTATGAATGTATTTATTCTTTTTTTTTTAAAAAACTTAACTTTTACATTACTTTCTTTCACTTGACTTTTACCTAACTTTTGTCTTTAATTCTAAGACAAGAATAGACTTTCAACTTTTTTTTTATTAATTACAACACTTCCTTTTATTCTTTTAAATCCTTTCGCGTAACCTTGATGATTGGCGAAGGTTATTTTTAGCGAATCAAATTACCTCGCGATTCTTAATTTAACTTTTGCATTACTTTTATCTTCAATCCCCAGACAAATATCAGGAGGAGATGTGTTGTATTTAGAATGGATATGAATGGTGGTTGCATTTGGATATGAATATATATGGATATATTTGGATGTTTGGTTGGATTTGAAGATATGTTCCACAACTTTAAAAAATCGTGTAAGATGAAAAAACTCTAAATATTTTCCCAAAAAAACCCATGTTAAAAAAGTAATAAAGAAATCCATAATACATATTTATAAAGCAAAAACAATTAATTTTTATTACAAATTTTTTTTAATTAATGTACTGTGAAAATTCAGTCTGTAGGTACATACAACATATAAAAATTCAAATTGAAATTAAGAATAAAACTACTAACTAACAACTATTCATCGGTACTTGATAACAGTGTGCAAGTTTATTACGAACTGAATCAAAAATGCTATCATCAGTAGATGTGTCTAAAATGTCTAGCACAACTGTTGGCTTTGATTAAAATGAAGAATTTCGTTCGTTAATAACTGCCTCTGTTGGTTTTTTTGTTGTTACAAAGTTTATTATTAGTGGCTATTTTTTTGTGTATGTGGGGGGTTGCTTATATAATTCTTGATATCATGCTACACAAATCTTAAGATAAGGTTGAAATTTTAATACATGCACTTTCAGGATCACGAGTAAGAAAATGCTGTTCCACAATTATAATAAATTTCTAATTATTCAATGTCAACCGTTTATATGTTGTTAAAACCTTCGGCACCAATTAATTGCATTTGATATTATAATTTCAGAACACACAGCTGATTTTTGTACTACGAGACTTATACTTTTGACGCATGCTGACTGACACCTTTTGACCATTTTTTTTTTATTTAAGTGTTTGAGCTTAACTTTTGTGTATATTATTAACACTTAATTTTTAACAAAGTAATTTTACCATGGAAAAAAGGTCTTAATTTGATAAAAAAATTTAAAATTAAATTTTTTTAAAAAAAATTTCAGTGATTTTTTTTTTCTCACAATTATCGTTATTTTTACACCAAAATTTTTTCAGACTCATAAGGATATGAGTAACAACTTTTGGGATCGATTTTGCAATAAACAAATTAGTTTTTGAGAAAAAAAATTTAAAAGCATACATCTATGGAAAAAAGGTAAAAAAATATGATTTCTGCTACATTTTTTGTTATAATATTTTTTTCCTATTCAAAATATTGAAAAATGGATCCCTAATTTTACTAAGCATTTTATAACAAAAATACATTTACCAAAATTCAAGTTGTTTAATGAATATCTGTTAAAGGTTTGCAATTCAAACGACAATGGTTTCATGAAAAATCTCAAACTGAGAAAACGCTATTTAGAGAATAATAATCAATAAAAAAATATCGAAACAATGTCTAATTTTTGTAATAATTTGTCAATATATTGTATAGATATACACCGTTAAAATAAAGCATAATACAGTTCAATTTGAAAGCATTAAACAAAAATATAAGCTTTTATAAAAAGCCTGTCTGAGCCTGAAATTGCGAAAAATAGGACAAACTTTATCTGACTTCTCTTTGCAAGAAACATATATTAAATATATTTAAATGTAAATGAAATATATATATTATAAATAAAATGAAAGTATATGAAATATACAATTGAAAATTTAAAATCTTTTATAAAATTAATTTCCTACTTAATTCAATATCAAATAAAAATAAAGTAAACATGTTTAATCCAAATTGTACTATTTTTTTCAAAACAGTTTGTTTCAAAATTGGCCAGCTCCATAAGTTATTCTTTCTCTCCTTTTAGCTAATAACTCTTTTCTCTATATATATATATTTATTAATAAGCTTAAGAACCAGCTTATTACTGGCATTTTGTCGACGTTTTTTAAATTGTCGTTTTCGACAATCTAATGTTGCAGCCAGTAGTATTTCAGGTAACCACACTTAATGCTTCCTATGTTTCTACTACGGTTCATACTGTACCCTAATTGTATTCGTACTTTACACGTTTTTTATTTACAAATATTTCTATCTGACACTTAGCCCAAATCACGCTATGCAAACTTTTGTTTGCATTTTGGGTCCCACATCGAATACTTCTTTCTAACAATTCGTTTAATGCAAGTCTCTGATAAATTGGAAGAATTTTTGGAGGAAAATTTGCATTTATTGGTGTTCCTATATTTTATTTATGATTGCTAGGTTTTTCACCCTTTGTAATCACAGATTGGTAGAAACACCAAGAGTGTACTCCTGCTGGACACTTAGAATGCTGAGGTTTAGCATTTGTAGAAATGCTATGCAACAAGGTAGCATATATTGCTGTTTTCATAGTATTCAAATCCCCCTTGTTTCTTAAAATAGCCGTTTGGTAGTAAGCATTTAATTTCTTAATTGTGGCTTCTTTCAAACCACCGTGAGCTTTACCACCTAAAGAAATACCTTGAGGGCGACAGTCTTTCGCAGTAGATCTCAAAGCTGTTCCTAACTGTTTATTCACATGATTTATACATTCTTCTTTTTTTTATTACAATGCCAGGTTCATATACTTTTTTCTCACACAAATAGTTATACGTTTTACAATCACCATCTGATGAAACTGTGATTTAACGAAATCCGAATGATATGGATCTTTTCCATAAAGTAAATGCAGCTTCCATTTCCATCGATGTAGAGTGGTTTATATCGCACTTACATACACTGAATTCAGCAATTGATTCACCTAACTTATTTTTAGCCACAGAGCAATGACGGCACACCTTACTCATCACTTCATAGTCAACGACATATCCTGTGAACATATCTATAACACATCCCATACCTATGAGTGATATATGACCACGTGTTAACCATGTTCCATCAAAGCTAAGACTTAGGTCTGTGAACTCAGCAGAACTAGAAGCACCATTTTTATACGTCTGCTTAATATCTCTGTGGATTTCTACAAACATGTTTTCAGATGACAGAGAATATGCCATTTCCAGTTATCGCGCCCACTTTCCATATGTCGTTGATAAAAAAGGAACCATATTCATCCCCATACAAAATTTTTCTATGGCTGAATAACTTTTCCCAATATGTGAACAGGCTTGAGTTATTCTCAAAATTACATCATGACTGGTAGAACCAGACTTTAAAGAAGTACTTAAAACAGTTTTGTTTTCATCCCAATTACTACACATTAGTTTTAAATTAAATGCAAAACCTAATTTAGTTCCAAGTTCCAGTTACAAAGTTTGTTTATTACAATATTGACCCTTTGCATTTAAAAGAAGATTATTAATTTGGTTGAAGTCCATCAATATATAATTCCCAACAGCTGTATTTAATTTTTCCAGGCGCACATTTGACAGTACTGAATTTTCAATTATTTTACCGTCAACATTCTCTTTATGCCATCATTTTTAATTCATTTGCAAAGCGTGCAACGAACATTTCCTAAGAGGCATATTAGCGAGAATTAATTACAAATAAAATGTCAAGAATGAATTATGATTGAAATAACATTAAAAAATGCTGTTTCGCTTCTCTACAAAATCAATAGCAATGAAACTACAAAGCACACAACGAGCTAAATTAGCAAAGTAAACGTAAAGAAACAACTTTGCAGATAGTTACAGTCACAGCTTAACAGGTTCCTCTTCTTCTGTGTAGTTTTTTATGTAAGATATTGGGGTTATTCTCAAGTAAAAAAATATAAACATTGAGATGGGAGTGGCATTTAAACAGCTGTCAGAGCTGTAAAAATACATTACAAGAAACAAAAAAAACGACACACCAAGAAAGTGTTGTCCGATTGAGACAAAAATTAGCGAGTAGGAAAATTATGTTCAGAATAAAAAATGATTAAAATTTCAGAAAAATTGAATGATTTATTTCAGAGTTACAAAGTAAAAGCTCAATAAGGTGTTGACCCACCTCTAGCCTGGATGAAAGCTGCCTTACGACGTGGCATAGAATGATAAAGCTCTCTGACAGTTTCCTGTGGTATTTCTTGCCAAATTTGCTCCAATTGTCGGGCTAGGTCACCAACATTTCCTGGTAAATGCAGTCGCCTTCCCATCATATCTCAGACATGATCGATTGGAGAGAGATCTGGCTGGCCAAGGAAGTGTTTGACAAGCTGTAAGACAGCTCATAGCAACACGTGCCGTATGTGGTCTGGCATTAATTAGCTGGAAAATAAGGCCAGGGTACTGAAAAAGAAACGGTAGCAAAATAGGTCTCAGAAAGTTGTCGACGTACCGCTGTGCTGTAAGTGTGCCTTTAATGACGACCAAAGTGGTCTGGCTATCAAGGGAAATGGCATTCCAGACCATAACTCCTGGTTGAGGGCCTGTGTGGCATGCAATAGTGAAAGCAAGGCACGCTGCTCTGGGCGTCTCCAGACACGTTTTCGATGATTGTCAGGAAACAGTTGGAAGCGGGATTCATCGATAAGCACTATATGTCCCCAATCAGCATCATTCAAATCTGATCGAGCCAAGCACCATTGTATTCTGGCTCGACAGTGTGCAAGCGTGAGTGGCAGGTGGCGTAGCGGTCGGTACGAATGTAGAATTTGCTCTATCAGCCGCCTGTGAATGGTCATGGGGAACACTCATGTGCGGGTCACACGTCTGATGGTTGATAACTATGAATCAGGAGCTGTAACAGCTGATCTGACAATCCCTCTATCCTCCCGATTTGCTGTGGCCCTAGGTCGACCGCTACCATCATGTCGCTGGAATCTGCTATTGTCCACCCATTCTTGCCAGCATTTCTAATCGCCGCATCGTTTTGATCCATATGACGAAGATTCTCCGATTTTCTCAACCTGCCTCTTTCAATCTAATGATACGAACTCTTTCACATTCTGAGAGTTGTTCGTAATGAGCTCGAATCTGCGGCGAGGCATTTTTTCTGTCGTTTTGAAAGGTATCCTAAATCGCAATGCAACAGAAAATTTGACAATCAGATTGAAAATCGCTTCTTATATACACCTGCCAAGTGCGCATTTCTGATGTGCTGTAGCTCCCTCTATTCATTCATTGCCAACCAAGTTTTAATTATTTGCATGTTTGGTCCAAATATCTTTGGATACGAAATTTCATTGCAATCGGGCAACTCTTTCTTCTGTTTTTTTTTTTTTTTTTTTTTGTTATAGAGTGTATGTAAAATCCTTTTTGCTACACTTGAAATAAACAGATTGTTTCAAAACTTCGCTCAAATAACCAGAGGTATCAAACTATATTTTGAACTAAAAATAGAAAAATCGATATTTTCATGGATTTTCGGCATTTGAAAGGTGCCAAGTCCCCTTAGAGTTTAATTCTGACCTTGAATGACGTCGATATATTAAGTGGAACGACGAACTTTTCAAGAGCACTAAGGTTATTTCATTTAAGGTATCCGTACACCTTTAAAACATCATTTTTGTCAAAATTTTCGATTTTCTAATTTTAATATCAGTTTAAAATTAAAACCTTTTTCTTTCTAATAGTGTTTGAATTCTGCTTATACCTTATTTAGAACTTAAGTTACAGGGATTTGAATTTTACTCGGTAGCTAATTTTTAATTGCATTTTAAAGTTTGTTTTTGATTTTTCTCAAATTGTGTTTTCTCGACGTATTTACATATGAAAACGTAGATATCAGAAAAAGTTACGAACTAAATTAATTTAAATTTTGCAGGTATCTTCCTTATATAGTTTTTAAGAACCTCTACTACTTTCATGGTTGTAAAATGGATTTGTTTTTAGTAACAAAGGTGTAAATCATGTATTGTTATAACTTTTTTTTGATTTTTCATTGTTATTTGACTCGAAACAAATAAAAATTATTGTAATATGGTTTTCATCATAAAAGTAGTACCAGCCCCAAAAAGTGTTGCGATGAATAAGATAAAATTTACAGAATAATGATATTTTTGTTTACTTTTGAGTTATGAGCGTTATTCTGATAATTAATTACATACTATTTTCACCATGTTTTCCACTCTCAATTTTTTTTAGTTAAAAGTAGATTATTAAATGTGTTTTTCATAGTTTTAAGTTATATTTTAGCATTAAAAATATTTTGATAGCAAATATCAATGTATTTAAAAAAAAATTTATCCGAAAGTGTACGGATACCTTAATAGGTAAGACATCTTCAAAAAAGGATGTCTGATTTATTTTCACTTTTAGTGTGGCTTTTTCATAATCTTCAGTTGATTTTGGATTAGTTCATGAATTTGCGGCATTGTAACTTTTTTCCCCCCCATATTTTGCAAAGTGTTTCAGGAAATTTGTAGTCTATCGTCTCAAGTTCATGCTTGCGGTATTCATTATAAAGATTGCAATGCAGATGCAGATTTCTGAATACTTTCTGTATCATTATTAAAATAGCCAAATTCCCTTTCAGTATAGCTCGATCTTTCATCTGAGCATCATATCTCATATATATAAATGTATTGTAGTAAAAAAATGGATTGTATTTTACTCCGGAAGGAAACATATATTTTCTCAATATTTTAATGCCATGATTTGCCTATTCGAGACCAGTCATCTTCTAACCTCTCCAAAAAAAAAAAAAAGAACTTTTGCGTTCTTCCTCAACAATACCCAATTCTAAAAAAATCCTTTGAATGTCAACGCAAAAAAGAAAGTTAAATTATCTCCAAGCTTTCAAATAATTACCAATAAATCAGTATTAAAATTGGATTCAATGTCTAAACAATTATTGAGAGACAACTCATTTTCAGATTTATCGTCACAACAGACATCAACATTAGTCATCTCTCTAAATTCTCGAGATAACTACTAACATGTGCTAACTTGTTGTTTTGAGAAAATGGCATCAACATAAATGCCTGGACATAAAATAAAGGATACATGGTGTTATAATAAATTATGTTTATAATATTTACACTTAGTCTGCATAAGGTATATTTACATTACTAAAATATATTTAATTTAATAAACTATCATCTACTTTTATTTTACTATTCGAACAGAATATTATTGCTACGTTAATAATTTATCGTTTGTTCTTATTTTAATATTTAATTTAATAGTTTATTTTCATGGCATAAAAGTCTATATTTATTCTTTTTGTCGTTAACATTGGCAACGCTTTTGTACTTAGGGACGTTTTGCTTGTGAAAATAAAAATACATTAGGAATCTGAAGAAGGTGTTTTCTTTTCTTGACAGTAATTGCTTCTGTGGAGCTTGGGACTCGGAAGTACGCTTTCTCTACGTTAATCAAGATTCATTTCGAATAATTCTATTTTTTTTTTTTTTTTTGAGAACTTAACAGAAAGAAAAGGGTTAACATATGTTAAAATAAAAGTAGCAAAGCCAATTTCAATTTTATTATTTTTGTAAGTTGTATTTTGATCAGACGTTTCTAAAATATCTGCACAGGATTGCGAAATCTCTTTACTTGCGATAACGCCTATTACTTCCAATGCGGATAGTTTTTAATTGGATTGTAATCCGCCATACCTCTCACACGCATTAAATTATTATCATACATATATTTTTTGTTTTCAGGCTCTATATTTACCTTAAATTACAAATCCGAAAATGCTATCTCTTCCTACTTATTTTAATATATGCAACACTTAAAATATCCCACAAAAAATCACATCTTCTTAAAATTTGAATATATTGCTTGTATCAATATGCAACTAAATTAATTTCTTTCTTATAGGCAGCCCACTGAGAAAATTTATCCTTTCAATATCAGAAACTAACGCTCTTCTACATTTACTCCTTCGCTAGTATTGGTTGGTTCTATTATGCAGAACTATTTATCCTGCGTCAGAAATTTGTCTTTTTGGATTCTCACCGCCGTTAGGTGTAAAAAAGAAAGCAAAACGAATAATAAATTCTCTTGCCGACTCATTTATTCCATATCTGGCTGATCGGCAAGTTCTTTTTTTCCAAAGGAACGCAGCGTTCCGGAATCGAAAAGGTACCCAACCAATTCATATATTTTTCTCTCTTATTTTTCACTCTTGTTGTAAGCGTTTGCAATATAACAGGTTCGGAATTTTAATACATTTAAAAAAAATTTCATTAAACAACAAAGATTGTCTTGCGGTGTTTTTATCCTTATTCGCAAACTTGGAATTTTAATCTGAATTAATAATTATTGTATTAAGAAAAACTATTGCACTTTTAACAAGCTAATTTCCTTTTTGGAAAAATCTTCTCGAATACCGTTTTGGCAAAACAAATACAACACAAGATCTTGAATTTTCAAAGCCTTTCTTCTTTCATCTGTCATTATCCTATACAAAGTAAAAAATCAAATATTGTATCTTCTTTAAAATTCTATTAAATCTTCAACCTTTTTTTTTTTTTTTTGTTCTGTCTAATTAATTTATTTCTTTAAATATTTTTTGTAGTATTTATAGGCAATGAAAATTACTTAAATATTAGAAGCAATTCCTAGAGACCGTTATCATTTAACTTGGTCTTCTACAAAGTCAGATAGCTTTCGTAGAGCTGTTACATTAGAGACGGATTTTACAAGTTCAATAAAATGTAATATCTTCATGTGGGAGCTAATAAATAAATATGATATCCCAAATCCTTCTTTTAACATTTATATGAACGAATCATAATTTTCGTTTGTATTTCTGTATTTTTCTGTAAAGCAAATTCTGATACAACAGTCAAAGATATTTCTCTTAGTTTATGCTTTTAAATACGAAAATTTCTCTGTATTGCTTATAGAATCATTATTGTAGGTAGACACTTCAAACGAATTCTCGAAGTCCAACCAATCACCATAATCTCCATAAAATGCAGAAATATTTGAACGAGACAATTTCAGAACTTTATTTCCGTTTCTCGCTTTATTTCTATTTAGCACTTCATCAACATAAACATTTCAATGGGTTTCAAATTGTCAGGAAATATTACATTCATTTTCTAATAATTTATTGCATCCATCAAAATCTTAGTTGTTTTTTTATTGTCTCATGAAAGTTGTACGTTCTATATCATGATCGATAATATTTCTTACTAACTGCTGATTCATTCTATAAATAAGTTCCTTTGTACATACGAATATCAAAATCAACAACAAATGAATTATTAGGAAAAAAACGAAATAAACTTTTCAATTTCTGTAAATAATTGCAGAATAATTTGTGACTTTACAATATTTTTTTTTTATTTCCTTTTTTAAAATTTTTTGACAATATTATTAGTTTTTTTTTCTTGTAAAAATTACTAGGTATTCATTTTTATTCATTGATGTTCTAGGAATGTAATAATGTCTTTTCGCCAAAGTATTGGGAGAAAATGAATTGTAAATGAATATATATATATAAGCAGTCTTCCGGGAATACAAACAGTAATTTTATTCACTTTTTGAATCAAGCTGAGTCCGTAAATAATGAAAGCGTAAATCAATCCCAATTCAAAATTAAATAAATAGGCTTTTGAAGTTGGGAGCTAAAAGTGCTTGGGTCTGATAGTCTGATAGTAAAAATAAATACCAGGTATATATGTATATATATATATATATATATATATTGAAAAACCAAAAAAAAAAAAAAAATGTTTCGGGGAAAATATATTCTAAAAATGATAAATTGACAACGAAAGTAAGAATTTTTTCTAAAAAAAAAAAATTAGTGGCAAAGCTCTCTCCCTTTATATAAAAATGTTTTACATTTACTTTTTAAACAATTTAATTTGAAACAATTCATTTAAAACAATATTTAATTTTACATACAAAAACAGGAAAATTGCACAATATAATCACTTTACGAGAAACTGATAAGAAAGTTTTTTAGATAAGTACCTTTTTAATCCTGGATAAGATCATTATTCTGGCGCGTAAATATCCTCCAATATTGTGAAGTACAGCAAAATCATGCAATAAAAAGTATAACAGTTAATTATTGTTACTCGATTTACACTGCGTTGAATAATGCGATATTTGTATTACTTTCAAAAAATATCGTTTTCTTCTTTTGTTCCTAAGAGAGATGTTTCGAATTCTAATTTATTTCCTTTAAGATGCTATTAATACACCCCGTGCTCTACCCGCGAGAATTTTTTAATCCATCAATCGATGGTACCAGAAATATTTTATGGCTTGTAAAGGTCTCTGCAGCGGAGGTGAGGGAGAATTCGAATTAATACCACAAATAGGCTTTCCAGTCCGTTATGAGGAAATGTAACCAAGTCGTTGGTTTCGCGCAGAGTAAAATGCTGCCAATTTTTGAAACTTCATTAAAGGAAATTAATATTTATCAAAATGATTCTCAATTCTTTTTTTTTTTCTCTTTATACATAATATTCGGTATTTCCGATAATTAATTAATATTTTTATTCAATGAAAAAAATAATTCAAAAACTTTTTAATAATGAGTCTTTGTATGCTGACATTTCCTTTAGAAGTTTGGAAACATATTCCAGATGGAAAATAATCATAATGCAATACATTGCAATTATTAAAAATATAAGATGTAAATAAATGTGATTTGAACGAAAATTTTGTGATCTAATAAACTTTTTTTTTTAATGTTATGAATTATTTTGAATAAATTTTGTTATTATCAGGTTTTAAAATATTACTATTAATTTTTTTCAGTTATTTTTTAATTGAGAAATTTTTCTTTAAATTTAATTTTTTTTTTTTTTTTTTATTTAACGTTTTTTTTTTTTTTTCATCATTCTCATACTATATCCTACTTTTCTATGCTGTTACTTTTTTTTACTTTCGAAATCCGTTCATAATATAATTTACTAATTGTATATTTCATCATTGGAGTACATGATAAAGTTGAAATATTTGTAATATTAGTAAAGTTTTGCAAAGACTAAGAGAAGTTTTTGAAATACAATTGATTGATTGGAAGGCTGTTAGTCCTAATGAAAAATATTTTTATAAAAATAGCCGAATTGGATATAGACATTTTAAAACAGATTTTGAGAAAAAAAACTGAATATAATATTTCATTGACGTTACAATTGGTTATTTGTTCACACGCATAAGTACGAAATATATAAAATATACATTGATAAAATATTAACAATGATTATAGTCAATATTCCTCAAATACTTATTTATTTTTGATTCTTTAATATTGATGAAGAATAAAATATGACATATTCAGCCTTCTCAAGAAGCAGTGATCAAGAAAGCTTACGAACGAAAACTCTGATTTTTTATCTTCACAAAAAAAATCATGCAATGCTAAGCCTGTTTGAAAGATGGAAGATAAGCCACATTCTTTTTGTCTTCATCTCGTAAAAAAGAATTACTATATTGCTAGAAGAATTCAAACCTACAAAAAGAGAGCTTGATTAAGAAAGGTAGAATATGCAAATTTCTTTATTTTCATCTGATAAAATTGCGTTTCTACTTTACTCTTACTTAAACGAGAGTTATAAATTAGCACGAAAGGAAAAAAAAAAAGAAGATTACTTTTAGGCTCGTAATATGATGAAATGTATGAAATAATTTCTGCAGCATCATACGTTACAAGTATACGAGATGTCATTCTCATTCAAATTTATCTATATGAACAAGCAAATTTAAAATGTTATGGGCATAAAATATGTAATCATCTTGAGACAAGTAAAACGATAGAATTGCTTCGACTTACATCAAACTCGAGCTACTTAACAACTCCTTAGGAGCTCTATTTTCCCTCTTACGCAAATGAATTGACGAATTCTATAAAGACGTTGTTATTTTTCAGCGATTCATTTAAAATCTGGATTCGAAAATCTTGAGGGTGATTTTTCAGAAAAAAGAAAAATGGATTTTTTTTTTTTTTTTTTTTTTGCAATTTTAGATAAAAAGGTCTTTACAGAAAATGAGTATTATCTTCATTCTTCCAAATTCAGAATACGTTTCTCTGAAATTAAGTACCGATTCCATTGCTTCAAGCTTCAATAGGGAAATATTCTAACAGCAATCAAGGAAACTCTCTCTCCAGACAAACTCACAAACTCAACCATAGTTTCAACTGACGCATTGGTTAGTTTCTCATATTCAAAATCTTCTCTAGAGGCAATTAAAATGGTGTAATTAATACTATAAGTGATCTACTAAAATGATTTCTCGGTAAAGGAAAATCCTATGGCTTTCAACGGATCCCTGCACATGCCAACATAGATGGCAATAAATGTGCAGAATTTTAGCTAAGGAAGCACGAAATATGAATCTTGACCTCTCCTGCCATCACACTGGCTGGAGCAAATGATTTGGCTAAGTGCAGACTGTTCATCCAATCTCTTAAGGAACCTGTGATTACATATCTTAACTACTGCAGATCAATAACATCCACAATAGCAAGACTCAAATCAATTCAACACAAGGGTATAAAAATTCATCCTGAAAACACAAGAATCTATATCAGTTGTAGAAATTTCCTGACTATTCAATTGCTACCAGAGAATGGTTATAACTGTCTAAACATTTAACCGAATCTTTTTAAACTTGATACATCCCCGCACATGTATTTATCTTCACATAAATTAATCTACAACCCTAAAGCATTTATTCTGGCAGCTGCTTCAGGCCTTTGAGACTTTCTAAGGTATGTTCTGGATTGTCCACGGAAGCGACAACAGTGGGAGAATCTTTTCTAATATAAAATCTATATTGAATCAACTTTAAGCTAACAAGACTACACTCTCACACACAGAAACTTTTCGATTTCAAAATGTATTATGATTAGATATAACTCTAAGTAGTCTAGCGAGAATTTTCTTTTCCTCCCTCCTTTATTTAACCAGACGAAGAAATGGTACTGGCTCTGCCATATAGGTGATTAAGGAAGTGCTCATAGTGGGGTATCATAACAAAGTATCGAAATTTATGTTTATATGGGCAATTGTATGGTCAATATCAGTGGATACCAGTGGGATCTGTACCATTCAACAGTGGGTGTTGAAGATATCTAAGGAGGGCGTTTTTGATCCAAGGCTAATTTAAGTGGCGGGGAAGACCTACTGCTATCTTCCTGGGAAATATTCGCTAGAACGCGCAGAAAGGTGTTGATTAATACTATGACGTTTGACTATTCGCAATTTTCTCTTCCCTAACCTCGGGGATTTCTACTAATAAAAAAGTGGCAGTAATTTTTTTTTCCCGAGAAGGCGCAGTAAGGTTACGAATGACATAAGTTTGCAGTTTTCTAGAGTTTATCTTATTACACAAAAAATTGAAAGATGTGCTTATGACAGTATTAGATTTTTAATTATGATGGAAAATTAGAGAATATTGTTTCCTAAAATATTAACAGAGGTATGTTATCCCTTTAACTGTGACATATATTTCAGAAAAATGGACCCAAAGTGGAAAATTTGTTTGAATATTTAATTTTGTTCTTTATATTATTATAAAGGTTAAAAAATGGTTTTTTATTACAAAAATAAAATTTTAAATATACCTATTAATTAAAAATTAATAAATTAATTAAAAATACCTAAATTGTACTCCACTGGTGTCTGAATCGGACATTGCGAAAAAAGAAAATTATTTTCAAAATAACTCACTGAAAAGCAACCAAAACTAACCGAGAATGCGGAACTCGCCTTTGTTTATCAATCCAAGTGTATCTTTGTTTATCTGACAGCACCCACATTTTCCCTCCTTCAACCGAAGTTGTAATCGGTGAAAAACTCGGACCACTATTGCCATCTATTACGAAAATAGTTAGTGAACTAAGTTTCCTAAAGTAGAAACGAACTGAGCTCGGGCTTCACAAAATAGAAACGTTAATTTTTCTCCTGCCCGAAGTCATTTCGGGCATCACAAATACTGCACGTCAAAACAAAATCGAGATCCTCCAAAATAATATTTTAAGAATGATCGCCCGAGCCAGATGGTTCGTGCGAAACGAAGATATTAGACGCTCACTAAATATCCCTGCAATCCAAAATTATACTAAAACAATAGCCGATACCTTTAAAAATAACTTAATGAACCATCCAAACCCCTCTATACAAGAAATTAAAAAGTATAAAAGAAGCTATAGAACAAATAGAAGTTTCGATTAAAATTTCCCATAGCCCTTAACATACTGTTCCAGTAACCAATAGGAATGCTCCCTCTCCCCCTTCGGAGGAGAACGGAGACTTCTACTGCAAGCAAATCTACTCTAAGTCCTGACCTGAGTAGCTGCCTCCTGATTGGACAAGCGCCATCACCCTGTTCTCCCCCACCCCTTTAGTCATCTCTCGTTTCTAACTCAAGATTCTTTTGCTAGCTCCATTAATTTTAATTTCAAGTAACTTTAAACTTATTATTATTTTTAAATTTTATAATTTAAACTTCATTTAATTATTTAAATTTTAAATAAGCATCCAAATTAAACATGGGCATTGATATATTACCAGGCTTAACTTCCAGGTATGGAGATGAAGACCCAAATCGGGTTAGGTGCTCCAGTGCAGCAATATTCACTACGAACTGGATTCGGAAGACACTGGCAAGGGGTTAAACAACATCAATTTTGAAATTAACAAATCACTACTGCAAAGAAAAGAGGCAAAATTTATACGAAAAAGAAACTTAAAAATTAATACATTCATATTTATATATAATGTATATTATACGATTAAAAGATTCATTAGATTTATTTTTTATGTCACCTCACCTATTCTTCAAATACTTTGTATTTCACACGTATAATTTATTTTTAATACAATTTCTACGTTAATTATATTATATAATTATTAAACAGCATGACTTGAAACATTTTCTGCATACTGAACTGAAGGCTGAAAATGAACTATCAAAACCGTTACACTGTTGCCATGGTAACATACATGCAAAATACAAAAAAAAAAATTGGAGAAATCAGTGTTTGAAAAAGATTATTAAACAACTTTCAATCACGAATCAATGACATTTGCTTTAGTATGATATTGCAGAAAAATGATTGGATTAATTGAATTATTCTGAATACCGAAAAAATGTACTGTCAGAGGTTGCGCTAACGTCTTATTTATGCATTTTTCATAAAATGCAGATTTCATGCAAACAAAGCATCAAATTATTTTTTATGTGTAGCATTTTTTGTCAGAACATCGTCATTAAAAAGAAAAGTAAAAAACACGTTCTTACGTTTCATTCTTTTTGTTTTTTAATTTTTTTTTCATTTTGGATCAAATCTATCAATTCGGCAGATCTTTTAAGTATCATATGTATGTATTCTTTATAAATTCTTTTCAAACTCTATTAATATGAAGCTTAATTAAAAAGTATTGCCTCTTCATTGCCCTAAATTTATTATTTTTGAATATCAAATTTCACTACTCCTGTTGTATCTAAAAGCTATATATATTCTTTATTAACGCATTACTTACTTTTAACGCATGACTAGTTGGGAAAACCCGCTAAAGAAGAATTCTGGTGTTGGTTGTCTTGACCGGCTTTAATGGTAGTTTTCGGAACAGGTGAAAGTTGCTAGGTGCAATGACACTTCACTGCTCGAAACTCATCTCTTATAGAATCGTTATCTTTTTCGAATCTTTGGATACAGTGGCATCTGGGAACGAAGAAAATAAATGTATTTTATAGAAGATACAATTAGCTTTCAGGTACAACAAGAATGTGGAGCACCGAACAACAAATAAAAAAAAAACTCTTGCCATGGAAGCATTACATTTGAGTCAAGTTTCGCATTATTATATGTCAATGTTTTACATTACGCATCTGCAACTATCTTGGAAATTTATTTATCTTTTTTCAAACTATAAAATAATATTTGGCTTTAATTATGTCTAAAATTTGTATTTATTTTAAATTCTTACCGAAATTTACATTGATTTTCATTCAATTCAGTTCTCGATAGAAATGATTTTTACAATAATGATTTATCAACAAAACTTTTACAATTTCCTGTTAAAATATTTTTTATCAAAACACAATTAAAATTTAGAGAAATAAAATTTGTTTGAAGGAACATTTTTATGACTTAAAAAAATCATCCGAATAAACTTTTTTTTTTTTTATCTGAATTACGTTTTCTGCGCGACAACATTCGCGACTACACGATGATGTACCAAGTTGCAGTAATAAAGCGACTTTTATCAGAATGACCAATATAGATATACGGAAGAATGCCCAATAAATAAAAGAACTTTTATTGAGATCTTATCTCCAGTGCGATAAATCTTTGTCTGATTACCTTTTCCACGATTTAATATTATAATTTTAGAGACTTACGCTTTATTTCTGGCAATTTATTCCTGAGGAACAGACTTGATAGAGTTGTTGTAATGGTAAGAAAAAAATTTCCAATTTTATTCATGTCATTTTTTCACATAAATATAACTTTTTTTTTTAGCTTCGTTGATATTTAAAATGTAAATGTTTTTAAATGTAGGTTACGATATTTTCTTATACATATGTCTAGAATCCATAGTAATTAATTTTATCAGAAAAAAAAAATGTCGGAAAAGAAACGTTTATTGGAGGGGTAATTAAAAAAAAGGAGGAAATTCTAAAAATATATAACAAATATTTGCGCAATATGTATATATATATATATTTATATAAAATACTATCTATCTATTTATATATATATATATATATATATATATATATATATATATATATATATATATATATAATCCTATCTATCTATTGATATATATATATATATATATATAAAGAGTTTATTACTCTTATTATTATATATTCGCTAATTTTACAAAACTCAACAGCTGCAGTTTTCATACATTCTTCTTTAGGAACACCACTGCACTTTTTCCCTAAAACTTGATCTTAAAATAATAAACAATCGTTAAATCAATTCATTAATATTCGATATAAAAACCAACGTTTTTAAAAACAACGTTTTTATATGGTGGCAAAGTTTATTAGAGAAAATTTTTGAAATATAAGTTAAAACTGTTAGTTATTTTTAACTTTAAAATTTACTTAAAAAGAGACAATTGTGAGCGTTTAAAAAATTCATAATACTCGTAAAATCAAAACATGCATTTGAAAGTTCGTAAATCATTCTATTAAAAAAAATGGGAACCAGAATTCAGAAAAAATTATTGTGATAAGATATGGCGCCAAATATTAGAAACTTTCTTTCTTGCGAATTATTACTGACTAAAATTCAGCAATCCTTACTATCTCGGAGATAGTATCTCCCCTTTGTGAGTACAAAAGTTTTACGATTCCTCATGCTGCGTGGGGAGTGCCCGGTGCTCCCAGAGGGGGGAAAGAAATTTTTTCCTCAATCCTAAAAGCGCCAAGAGGAAAGAATATTTTGATTTATTAAAATTATTGAAATATTAGTTAAAACTTGTCGCAAACGTCTAAATATTGCATTGTTAGGCGAGTACAAACGATTCCCAAAATTTCAAAGCTCTAGCTTGATGGGAAGTTGGTTAAATTAACGATCGAAAATTTGATGACACACTCACACCAAGTGAAATTCAGAAAAACGTTATAAAAATAATCAATCCTTAACGAAGTACTCGTAGCCCGAGCGGCTAATACCCGCACCGGAGGAGCTCGTAGGATTCTGACCGACTATAACGTGTTTTTGAATCATATTAACAGGTCAATTGAAAAGTCGCCGGCCTGACTCATAGATGGCCCTGCTAGAATTGAATCCATATGTTTTTTAGTTAGCCCTAACCCTCAAAAGATGCGTGTATAAATTTGACAGCTGTCGGATCATTAGTTTGTGAATTAGAGCATTTTGAGTGAAGCAACTTTTGTTATTGTGAAAAAAATGGATAAAAAGGAATTTCGCGTGTTGATAAAATATTGCTTTTTGAAGGGAAAAAATACAGTTGAAGCAAAAACTTGGCTTGATGCCGAGTTTCCGGACACTGCCCCAGGAAAATTAACCATCAAGGATTGGTATGCTAAGTTTAGACGTGGTGAAATGAGCACCGAAGACGGTGGACGCCCAAAAGAGGTTGTTACCGACGAAAACATTAAAAAAATCCACAAAATGATTTTGAATGACTGTAAATTGAAATTGAATGAAATAGCAGACACTCTAAAGATATCTACTGAACGTGTACATCATATCATTCACGAATATTTGGGTATGAGAAAGCTCTGTGCAAAGTGGGTGCCGCGCGAGCTCACTTTTGACCAAAAACAACGATGAGTTGATGATTCGGAGCAGTGTTTGAAGATGATCAAGCGTAATAAACCCGAATTTTTGCGTCGATAGGTGACAATGGATGAAACATGGCTCCATCATTTCACTCCGAAGTCCAATCGACAGTCATCCGAGTGGACTGCATACGATGAACCCACTCCAAAGCGTGGGAAAACGCAGCAGTCGGCTGGTAAGGTTATAGCGTCTGTATTTTGGGATGCGCATGGAATAATTTTCATTGACTACCTTGAAAAAGGAAGGACCATCAACAGCGACTATTACATAGCGTTATTGGACCGTTTGAAAGACGAAATCGCCGAAAAACGGTCACATTTGAAGAAAAGAAAGTGCTGCTTCACCAAGGCAATGCACCGTGTCACAAGTCAGTGAAAACGTTGGTAAAAATCCATGAATTGGGCTTCGAATTGCTTCCTCCTCCACCGTATTCTCCAGATCTGGCCCCCAGCGACTATTTCCTGTTCTCAGATCTCAAAAGAAAGCTCGCTGGGAAGAAATGTTCGTCGAATGAAGAGGTGATCGCCGAAACTGAGGCCTATTTTGAAGCAAAGGACAAATCATACTACAAAAATGGTATCGAAAAGTTGGAGGGTCGCTATAATCAGTGTATCACCCTTGAAGGGGATTATGTTGAATAAAAAAAACTAATTTTGCCAAAAAAAGTGTTTTACTATGGTAGGCCGGGGACTTTTCAATTGATCTGTTACACATGTTATAATCGCCGCTAAAAATTTTTGATTTTTCCAAGTCTGTTTAGGAAATTGTTAAAATAAGTTGTTCTCTTTCGGAAAATGGGACATTTCAACGTTGTGCTTGAGGACAACCGGACAAGCTATACAAAATCGGAATGGTTCCATTCAAAACTGGATGTATGCTCACATTATGTAATACGCATACTGGTTACGTAAATAAGGGTGATCGTCGGCGAACAATGCTATGTTTGCTATGAAACTTTAAATAGGATTTTCGTAAATTTTTGGACTTAAAACGGTTTCAAATGCTTTTATTTAACTTAACTTAAAACCGGAACCCATAAACCCATAAAATATTCATAATAAATTTGATTCGACAGCTACTGCAGTTTGAAAGCATTCAAACGAATCTTACCAGCCCAGAACGAATGAGAGAAAAATTAGGCTTGAAAACTGTCATAGACATGTAAATTCTTTAAGAAACTCATTGAAAAGTTGTAACCGTGGTAAGCAGTAACAGTTGTATCCGGGTAAGTATTAACACGCGCGCACATTATGCAGTGGCTTCGAAAAGTTTAGAACAGAATTTCCTCTAAACGTGGTTATTATGATAGATTCCATAACATAAGCACAGCCAGTGTTCCGTCAAAACGGTTGGTGAGAAGTTGTGTGCACGAGCTTCGTCTTTAGACAATGAGAAAAAAAATAATATTTCGTAAATTCTGGTTTAAGGTAAGTTAATTGATACTTTAAAAAAAAAAAACTGTTTATCTATCTATTTTGTCTGTGAATTAAGTTTTAAAATGCTACTTTAATTTTTATATCCTAATCGCAATATATATATATATATATATATATATATATATTATTTAAGTCAGCATAAATGTCTGAAACCACATGATGGGGCAAATTGTAACATGTTTCAACTTGCTACACGTTGAGAAATCCTTATTCATCCCCACTCTCAATTTAACTGAAAAATTATGTACAATGTAAGAATGTAGCATAGCAACACACTCGAAAATTCAAATGCATTCGTAGCATCCACTTCGGAATGCAAGATATCAGGGAAGGAAGAAAAGCTAGCTAGATAATGTTTCAGAAATAAAATTCAATTTACCATTCCGTGAAAAATTGACAGTTGTTGCTTTAAAATGAGGAACTATAAATGGAAGTTTGTAATAATTTCAAAGGATCAAAATGTGTATGATTTGGCAGAAGCTGAAGTCATAGAAAGGGCACAAGTATTACAAAAGCAGCGAAGCTGTTTGATCTTTATCATATGTCTCTGCACACATATATATTGATAAGAGCCAGATAGTTCATGCGAAACAAAGACATAAGAGATTCCCTTAACATTTTAAAACTTCACAATTATACCAACTTTATCACACATAAATTCTTAAACAGTTTAACAAATAATCCAAACCCCTCCATCCAAGAAATTAAAAACTATAAACGAACTTATCAAAGGTTCCGAAGATCAACTTCTTAAAATCGCCTCTTCTCTTCAAACCAAAATTTCCTCCAATAGGAAGCTTCCCTCTGCCTCATTGAGTCAGATGCAAATCGTTTCCCCGCAAAGTAATCTGAACTCTCTCCAACCTGAGCAGCGGCTTCCTGTTTGGACAACAACAATTCACCCTGTACTCCCCCACCCCTCTGCACAGAAAAACGCTTGCTTTTCACCCTGCTTCTCTTAATCATTTTGTAATCTCAAGATTACCCATTTTTTTCATTTAACTGCTTCCTAATTTAAAGACTTATTTTAAATACTCATGTTTCTTTTTATTTCACTTAATTATATTTTAAAATTATGCAAACGTCCATTTTTAATCATGGGCAATTGGTAAATTAATCAGGTTAAATTCAGATCGGTGATTAAAGCCCCTTAGGGCTAGGCACTCCAAATAAAACTTACTACGAAGAAGAAAAAAACACAATGCGCCTCTTTCTGCTGAATATGCCATCCCGAGATTAGCATTTACACCTGTGGAAGAGAAAATAGCTATAAAGTGTAAAAAGTGTTCATACAAGAGCGCTATTGTAAAAGAAGCTATTGTTTAATATGTTAATTTGAATAAAATTATTTCAAACAGTAACATATAATAAAACTCTGTTTTATAAATATGAATATGGAGTTCAAAATTGAATAAGTATTAAATCGCTTTTCAAGTATAAAGAAAACTAAAAGTTATTGATTTTCTCAGGTGTGTAAAAGGTATTCCTACATTGAAATAAATACAAATTTTTGTAAATGTTTTGTGATTGGCGTGTATAGGATAATATGGTTGAATTTAAATTTGATAGACATTGCAGAATTTTTTATATGGGTCGTAAGGCTAAAGAAACCTGTTATACATTGTACTGTATTAAAGACATATTAAAAAAGACGACGTTTTTTCTGGATATTATTTTTAATTTCGATAAACATTTTCCCACATAAATATATACATAAATTTACAAGAACAAACTTTCGCTTTCGCATCTCCGAAAAAAAAAATCCCTCCCCTTCTTTTTTCATTGCTATTCAACGTAATAATAACATTATGTGGTATTGCTAATTAACATATTTTTTTTTTATTTTTTTCATTCAACTTAAAATATTTAAATAATATACATACTATATAAAGAATGTTGCTAAAATACTTTTCAATCACTTTTAAGTTTAAATTTTTTCTTTTAAATATTAAATATATCCCAACCGAAAGAAAATAAATTATAAAGCTTTATAAAGACGGTAAAACATATATTGAAATTTAATGATTAGACTAGCAGATTTCGTTGAACAATGCTGTTAATTATTCAGAAGTTTATGTCTTCTAAGACATTGCATAACGTTCCTCTCCCGGGTTGATCCTCTCTACTTACCTATGTGGACTATTTCTTGCGCATTCGTTGAAAAAAATTCGAAAATAAATGCTCCTAGTCTCACAGCATTATTAAGAAAATAGAAAAATAGCCGTATTTGTAGATACAACTCGAAATGCATGTAAGCAGCCAAGTTTCCACGACCGTGTTTCACGAAAACAAAACAAGAATGAGAGGAATAGGAAGTTACGATAATACTTCATTACAAAATATTTAATCGAATGTCCAGTGTTCTGGAAAACGTGTTTTTTTCCCCCGACGAACGTAAGTTTTACACTTTTGGATTATACTGTATACGGATGGCGTGGAGAAACGAAACATAGATATGCATCTAAGCAGTTTAATTTCAACGATGAAACGTGGAGGTGAGAGTGTACTTGTTTGGGGTTGTACGAGAGCTCAGAAATCGGTAATTTAATCCATGTTGATGTAATCCTGAATCATCAGCTTTATATAGACATTTTGAAAAATAATTTACAGTTTCATGTGACTAAAATAGAAGTTCACGGTGATTACATATTTATGCATGATAATGATACCGAGCCCACACAGCCATAAATAAGCGGCTTTGGATCTTATATAACTCTCTTAAATTTATAAAATTTCTTCTTCAGTCACCTTATATCAGTCCCTTTGTACAGGAATGGGAAATTCTTGATGGGAAAATTCTAACAAAATCAATTTCCAATAAACAGGACTAGATAAACTCTCTTAAACAAGAATGGAACTACATTTTTAATTCAATGATAACAAATTTGATACATATATATATATCGTCAAAATATGTGCGGGTTTTTACTTCCGATAGCTTTCTGCTTGAAATAAGAAAGCTGGCTTAAGCAGTGTAACTATTGACATTCAAAATATACGTTCTTAGCAGAAAAATTGGTATCATAAATTCATGAGAAAAAATCGACGATTGTCTTTAAGAATACAGGAAGCTCCATATCTATACTGAGCAACATTATTCAACAAAACAAATGATGATCTTTTTTAAAAAAATATGTATCAAGAGTTCTCTCTTTTCTACAAAAATATAACTTCCTCCTTCCCATCGTAATTGGAACATCTGTGGCACAGGTATTATAACCGTGAAAAACTCGAAAAAAATCGTGGGTGCTCTTAATCAAAAGCCTTTTAGTGCTATTATTTCTGCCAAAAAAGGAATGCTTAAGCTATAAATTCTCTAGGTAACAATGTTCCACCAATGTTCGTGTGTCGTAGGTTTTATTTTACTTTGAACCACTTGATTCCATTAATTGTCACTATATCAAATAATAAATACTAAATGTTTTTGTACATTAATTAACAAAAAAATGATAGCCTTTTTTTTTTTTTTTAAAAAAGTGTCGTTTTTATTGTTACAATTTGCCTCACATCTATCGATTATCCGATACAATTGGGGACTTAAGGTTTTCGGATAATTGATTTCTGGGATAACAAAGCATCTATTGAAAGAAATTATACCAGCATCATAAATTAGTTATATTAAGCACAAAATTGTTTATACACAGTACATTAAAAAGTTCCAAGGCTGACTACACTCAGACCATATAACCCAGAGGAAATTCTTATATTTGATATTAAGCTGCTGTATAATCTCCTCGTAATTCAACTCAACACTTGGAACGAGTGTACAGGTCCATGAATGTCTTCCGGAACGCATCCATTGCAACATTATTGAATTCCGAAATCATTGCAGCTTCAGTTTCCTCTACTGATTTGTACCGCGCTTTCTTCAATTTCAACTTAAGAAAATAATGAACCAGATAACTCTCGTGATCTGGTTCTTCGGATTATAATTATTCGAAGAACCAGATAACGAGAGTACAAGGAGGAATAATTGTCGAACACAACCTGCCTTTGCGTCAAAATTTATTACATAAGGATGGTTTTGTGAGGCGATGCATTGTTATGCAAAAAAAATCAATTTCCACTATTTAACGGGACTCAAACGCTACATTCGTTTCAAAAGCCGATCTAAAATGTGTTTGTGTAATCACCAGTCACAGTGGAACCTTGATGATGGAGTTCTGTTGCTCAAACTCAACTTGATCGCTTATCGTCTTTGGTCGAATCTCTTCCAGCATTAAACTTCAAAACCACTCAGATACTCGAGAAAAACTCCCAGCGTTGTCGCAATACACAAATTTAATCATTTAGTAGTTTCTGTGGTCAATTTTTCCAATTTAAAACAAAATTTGATGTCCATTCGTTGCTCCCTTTTTTTCCGATGACAATAACTCATACGTACGTTTTGTTCCTGTTTATTTTTGCTGAGACAGTAACTCACACTCAAAAGAGCGCTACCAAGTCGAACCAGTTAGAAACGAATACAATCACATGATACGTGTAGCTGAACGTCTATGCTACATCATCTCTTCAGTTCTGTAGAGATAGTGTCATTTGTTCTTTTTTCGTCCAGGAACTTTTTGATCAAACTCTGTACATGCGAAAAAGATAAATTTTGCCTCAATTTTATATTTCCTTATTATTTTGAGAAAGTTAGATTTATAAGTATAAAAAATATATCACTCATTTTTTTAACACAATTTTCTAAAAAATAATTTAACTGAAATGAGCAATATAATTATCACAAACCTACTACAATACAGATTGAAAAAGAGAAGAATCACTTCAAAAATATTTTTCAAAAATTGTTCGTAATATCATTAGCCTTCTTGAAAACTGAGAATTTCCTACTTCTAAGATAAGATAAAGGTTAAATTCTCTCAGTGAACAGATGGGGTGGGGGCTGTCGGAATATCTTATCATAAATAATCAAGCACTCATCTTTTATACCTATAAGCATTGACGAAATTTCAGCATAAAGAGTTGTTTAACACTCGGAAAAATCACAAATTCCAGATGAAGGGTTTTGATTTATGGATGTAGATTAGCCCTAATTCTGTGAAAATATCGGGCATCCATTACTTAAATTTTTTGTTATGATGTAAGATAAGAAGAAAATCATAGCCTTCAGTAATATGAGTAGTCCATTATCGGGTTTAATTATTTCCAAAGCGTGATTTGTCAAACTTGGGAGATCTAGATCTTTCCAACCAAATATAACTTTTTAAATATTTTCGCTGTGAATATAGTCACATTTGAGGAGAAAGCATCTTGTTTTGAATAAGGTTATCTTGTCAATGTATTAACGATATATTTTTTTCGCGTTCCTTAATTTTTTTTATATTTATAATAAATTAAGAGATTTTTATAAATACGAGTTGAACAGATAGGGATTCTAGAAGACTATATATATATATATATATATATATATATATATATATATATATATATATATATATATAATCTGTATTTTTATCTAGAATTTGAATTACTATTTTTCTCACTATAATTATATTTATTTCTATGTTTTTGATTTTTTTTATTGAAATTTTCAATAGTTTTTGTATATATTTTCATAAGAGTACACCCTAGACTTTAAATGTATATTAAAAAAAGACTTTATTCATCTTCCTTTTGCTTTATACTAGTGCGTATTAATATATAATCAATATAAGAGTTTTTTTTAAAGATTTGTTACAGTTTTTGTATTTTTAGTTGTCATGTGTTTCATTTTCAATTTAAAAGTTACTTTTCAAAGATAAACTAAGCTTGATTTTTTGGGGTTTTTTTTCTTTCCAGATATCTCATTGGTATGATACAATAGGTTTAAAAAATTATATATTCAGTGAATGGCAAACAGGAAGTTATTTTTTGTTTTATCTTTGCTCATTTCTGTACTATTATGGTACGCGTAGATCGTTAACAAATTACTATTTTAGCGTCATTGCGAGGTCTTAGTATTTCTGATTTAGGCTTAGTACTAATTTGGATTATTTCATTCCGCTTTTGAATTTTTTTTGCGAATAGAAGAGTTTATATATATCTCTTTATGTTTTAAATTTTAGAGAATTTTGATATTTCTTGTTTTTAATGTAGGGCTTGTTAAATCTAACACTTTGTATTTATATTTGAGAATTAAGATATGTACCTTTTTTGTCTTTGTTTTTATCATTTGTTGAAGCTAAATATGTCAGGATATGATATGGGATGAGATTTTTTTTTTCGGATGTTATTATTTAGGTGGTTGTAAAGCTGAGAACTCTTGCATTTCTCATAAGGTTACTGAGTACAGGACATATTTTCTGTCTCGTTTTTGGTTCATCGGAAAAACCGAAAGAAGAACGCTTCAAAAAATATCAAAGCCTTAAAAAGTAAATACACCGATATATAAAGGGATCAATTATAATTATCATAATTACATTTATGTTAGTTAAAATGTAATTAAAATGTTTCCATTAAAATACAGTAAAATAAGTATGTATTTACTAATATGTAATAATTTTTATGTTAAAATGAGAAACAGAGCAAAAACTTATATCAAAATTCAAGTTTTTATGTAGTAAAATATATTTTAGTTTATCTGTCTGACGTTATTCTTATAATGATCGCAAGGTCTAGCCGGGTATCTTGGTGAAGAGCCAGACAAGAGCTGACTTTTCTAGTGAGGTAACACAAACAATAGTTTATCCCTAATTCCAGCACAATAGTTTGATGCGCTGTTAAAATGAGTCGTGAATATCATTGCGTCATATACGAATGAAATATTTGTTTGGAATCATTATCACCAATGCTATTACAAGGAGAAAGTATTCATGAAGTGTAGAAATACCAACTGTGATAAATATTAAGTCTACGTCGATTCTAATTTAAAATGATAAAGCCAGTAATACCGCAATTTTTATCAAATGTGGAAAAACAAGAATTCTAAAATCAGAACAAAGAGATAAATTGTTTTGAACTTATTGCTATGCAATTGATAAACTGTTTGTTTATAAGTACTTTTTCATGAAATTCCTTATCAATTACGGAAGGGAAAAAATCAATAGGTATTTTTGTCTGGTAGAGAAATGCGTTATATTTTCTTGTGTCAGTATACGATTTACAGTATTGTAATAAGAATTTGTTCTAATTTCTTTTGTTGGATTTCAAACAGATCCATCCATTAGCTCCTTTCTTTTTAAGGTAATTTTCTTTTTAAATTTTCATTTGTATAATATATATTTTAAGATGCTAAAAATGTTTGTGACTGCTAATAAAACTTTAAAATGTCAAGTGATATTTTTTTAAAATTTCTCCATAAAATACATCATGAAAAATTAACTTCAAATTAAATGTGGTATTTTTACATGATCCTTTTTAGAATTCGAACATAACTTGAATATACAGCAAGTTACAAATGATTACCAATTGAGGGTGGAAAGTTTAATTGCAACAAGAGATACAAATAATAATATTTTTTGCATTGAAAAATAAATATATCGCGTTCATATTTGTTCTAAATCCTTGTAATACTGGAACCCTAGACAAGCATTGCGTGTTACACAGTAGAAATTATTTCTTATATAGCGTCTTTTACTTTGGGGTGATGCTGGAATGCTTTCTGGTGAATTGATATTCTTCATAATTTTTTGTAGAATTCAAGTTTACATCTATGGTAAAATACTGAATTGCTATTTTCTGTCTACTTTTAAGGAAAATATATGTAATTAAATCAATTGAACCAAGGAAAAAATAATATTACTGCGAGTAATTATTATTTCTTAAAAATATGAGTATATATATATATATATATATATATATATATATATGAGCAGAAATATTCACAAAAACAAACAAATTCCTAATTTATTTTGAATGCAGTTCAACACACACAAAATAATAATCAATGGCTGTATTACTCACTTTTAAAGATTTTCTAATCATTATATTTTTCATGTGTTTTTAAAAAAGATACAATTTCATACATTTATGTCATTCATACAATTTCATTTGGATGGTGGATGCTTTTCACTATGGAACGAGGTCAGTCGGGACTTGACCAGAAATTTAAAGACCCTTATTGGCTTCCTTCAGGGAGTCCTTCAGTTAAAAACTTCACTCGGCTTAATTTTTGAACCAGAACTTCTGGCTCCACCACAAAACCCAATAAAATTGACAACCACCCGGATTAATCTTGACCTGTGTCAAAGGGTTACTAAAAGCAACACAGATTCTTCTATTTTAAGAGACTTGGCTCTTGAAGTATTGCACACCTACTACACCGAACCCGAGTGGCTTTGGATTTTTACTCCTGGGTCTCTCCTAGACATTGGCCATAATGCTGATACTGGAGTTTTCTCCAAAATATTTTCTTTCTACATCTCTGGGGGAAGAGGTACTGCATTTGACGGAGAATTCAAATTCGCACAGCCCTATCCCAGCATTTCGTATAGCTCTATCCCAGCATTTCGTATAGCCCTATCTAGTTGCAATGCCACCTAAATAAGTTCACAAGAGTTGTTGTCCTTTGCGATTCAAAGCCATCGTATCTGATGAAGATACTTTAACGCAGGGCATTTGTCTATTGGACTATTATCATCACCTCGAGAACCTAGCTTCTTTTGAGAGACCTATTGTCTTACAGTGGGTTCCTGCCCACTGCGGGGACCCAGATGCCAGGTAAGAGGACTATCTGGCTAAAAGGGGTGCTTTGATTAAGCAGAATGCTCTCGTTCTTTTCTTCTCTGTACAATTAAAAACCTTATTAAAAAATCTATCAAAGTCCATACTCAGGAGGACCTTTCCAATCGTATATCAAACAATGCTCGGAAGAATGATGTCTCCAATTTAAATAAAGGCCCAAGAAATAGAGCGGTCGTTGAATTCCGCCTAGCCACCGGACATGATTGCTTACAAAAACATCTTTACAGATTCAAAATTACTCCTTCACCAGCTTGCACTCAGTGCAATTCTGGTCATCTGCTCTTTTGCTGTAACTGTTTATAATCTGCAATTTAAATTTGAAAAAAAAAAATTCATATCGTTTTTCTTTTTATGAATTCTTAGTTTATATCTATTATATCAATGTGGTTTTATTATCTTCGCACTAGAAGCAACAAGAGGGCTGTTGGAGACGGATCTCGTAATTTTGAATCTCGATCAAGTGTCGTGGACAACACATGAACTGGCATCCAGGGACATCTTTAGGCATGAGCCAACTGGGACCAGGGCCTCGTCTTTGAGGGGGACCCGTCTCGTTATCTACTCGTCCTCAATAAGATCATGATCAGAATAATTTTAATCGTCAAATGTTAATCCCGGGCGTGATTGGTTGAAGACAGTTACTTGTATATTGAATTTTTCTATTTACAACGTTTGCTGAGAATAAGGGAAAATATTAGTTTTATTTCTAAAGCGAGATATGTCCAATTTATTGATAAAAATGCTGCTGTGGAAAGGACAGTCACAGACATTACAGATACTCCTTCCAGCGTCCATTTATTTATTTGCACACGTGAGTCAAGGATCGCTCATGAATGAATAAGAGATGCACTTAAGCCTCCAACAGAAGTGACAAAAAACACATTCCCTATTTTATGACAAGATTCAGGGCTAATAAAAAAGAGGGATGAAATGACCCTGAAGGAAATCACACTTTTTCGGAAAAACGAGAGGGCTTACAGTTCTAAATCTGCACTTCCTTCCTTTAAATATAATTTCTTTGACACATAAGATAATACACAAATATTTATGTATCGCATTAAAAAAAAGGTAAAATAATATGTAATTGTATTTGCGTTTCTTACAGAGAGAGTTATAAAAATATTATCCTGTTTTAAAAAAATTCTGCTCTTTATTTTGTAAATTTCCTCTCTCTCCCTCCGAATAACATGAAATAATCTCTTAACTGCTTTTAAAATTATATATAAATATTTCAATGGATGCTTTAGAATATTTATAAATTGATTAATATGCATAAGTGCGCGCTTCCTTCATTTTAAATGTACTATGATCTTCCAAAAGAATTTTCAATGTGTATTGTAATTCAGTGAAATATTTTTATTTGCTTCTAATATGGAAAGCGTTATTTTACTAGTTTAAAAATTCAAATGACTGTCCTTTTTTTATTATTATTGAAACCCAAATAAAAGAAGAACATTTATAAAACGAATATATTACATTACTACAGATTGTAGCATTGTTACATACATTTATATTACATTACTATAGATTGTAGTATTGTAATATAAATGTAGAAAGAGACAATCATATAACAGGAATCCTTGAGTACGATTTGATAATTAATAAATGATTTGATAATTAGATAAATGCCTGTGCAATAATTTAATGTTTTAAGAGTAAACATCGAAATTGAAGAAATTCTCGTCCAACACTGTATAAAATAAGAGATTTTTAGTGTATAAGACCCCTCACTAGAAATTTTCTGATTGCGTGTGTATGTTTAATCAAATTTTCAGGAAATTGAAATTTATTATACGTACTTTAATTTTAATTCTTATACTTTAAAACTTATAATATATGTATTTATACTTTACCGCTTATTAATACTTTATTGCTTACTAATGCTTTATCACATATTGGTATAAAAACTTTTAATGAAAATTACTTATATAAATATAATCCTCCTAATTAATAATGTATGTAATAATGCTTGGAATCTATGACTTCCTTTTTATCGTAATTCTTTGTTTCGTTTGATAAGCATATTGACAAGGATATATATACATATATATTTCGTAATTGTTACAAATATATTTTTCTGAGAACTTTTAAGAGATTCCAAATATTATGTAAGACAATACAATATAGAAACCTAAAAATCTTTTGCAGGTACTTTTTTTTTTTTTTTTTTTGCATGTCATTTTCATTAAAATGATTTACTCAATATTTTCTTTGATAAGAATTTACATTCGCAATTTTAAAAAAAATTTGTAAAATATATTTATAGAAATCTGATATTTAACTGTATGTGATAAAACTAATATTGATTTATATTAGCGTATGGTACATGTGTATATCTGAATTATAATGATTATTTGAAATATAATATATTCTAGATTAATAATAATAATAAATAATCATAATGTGAAAAAAGGAAAATTGTATACAAAAAGTAATAACTTAATTGAAGCTTTATTCTTTCTATCCACGAAAGTGTTAAAAGAAATTATTTAAGAAATTCGATCTCATCACCTTCAGAATCCTTACGAAAACGAGAGTTATATATTACTCTTATTTCATATAATTTTTTTTATTTGCAATCTAGTGGGCGAATTTTCTCCATTTTTTTTTTCTTAGAAAAGAACCAAAAAAATAGCAAAATGCTTCACATAACTGTCGTTCCCAAAATGTGTTGCATTCTATAACCAAAAAAAAATTATATATTATAGATATTATAATTACAGATATTATAATTAAAAATAAATCAAATAGCTATTCTTAAGTGAAATGGCATAAACACACACACATCCAAACAAATCTGGTCTTAATATTAAAGCTATTTTCTACATCTAAATAAAAACAAATGTATCCTTTTTTAATGAAAACATTATTTTTTCCAGAAAGTTGTGGTGATCCAGATTCTGAAAATGTTTAGCTATGGATTTGCTTTTGCTTTTTGCGCTGCTGTAGTTTATTATCTCAAAGGAGTCGCATTGGCCCAAAATGAAACCATTCCTCAAAGACCTCACATCATCTTCATTGTTGCAGATGATTTGGTAAATAATACTGTTTATTTATTTGTAGCTCAAAACAAGGTGTTTCCTCTTAACCATTTTACTATCAATTTAAAAGATCACGTTAGTTAATTTTGAAGATGTTTTATAATAAGTTTTTATCAAGTATTTTTATCGTTAGTTTTTTCCTTAATCAGTGGCTTTCTAATCGTTGCACCTCTTTGCCTAAGACGTCCGAACTTCTTCAATGGAGTACTGCAAAATATTACAAAATTTTGCAAAATGTTTTTATGCTATTTCAAGCTCTTGTTTACTTTTTCAAAATATTTAATTGTATAGGGTATACCAAAAGCTCCTGACACAAAAATTAACATGAAAATCAACTGATTCACTTACAAAAGAGTGATTTGAACCACATGCTCCCTATTTTGAAAAGTTTGGTTTCTGCAAAGAAAAAAAAAATACAGTAGAACCTCCCAATAAGGATCACCCATGGAAAAAGACTTTTTATTCCTTAAATAGAAATATCCACCTTATTAAGAAGTAAATATACATACTATTCACAAGGACCAGTACAAACAGAATTGTCCCTTACAAGAGGTACTATTGTAGTTCCAATTTTCGCCCATGAAAGGCGCTGTTTGGCTTTAAATCAGTTATACTCATTTCATTTAAATTGGTTACTTTCAATAACGTGAATCAGAAATCGCTATTCGAGACACCAGCCACACAAGGGGTGCGCACATTGAAGTATAATATATAAGATTGCTCATAAAATGATGTGCAACTGCATAAATTATGTGCATTTGCGTCTACAAAATGAATGTGCTGAGTTTTTGATGGCGAGTTTTTCTTTAGCACTATCTTTTAGCAAAGTTCGAAATTAGTTTTTTTATTTACACACAACTCTCTTTTGTAAGCCTATTAAATGATTTCGTACTAAATTTTCATATATGTCTAGGACTTTACGTTCACCCTGTATATCATTTTGAAAGGTACCTTTGTTAGAATTTGATGTGAAGTAGCTTGTAAAATGCTGGATTTAGAAAGGAAGGTAAGAAATTTTTTAAAAAGTGGTTTAACATTGACACAAAAATAATATTTAGACCAAAAAAAAAATTTTTTTTTTGCTATACGAATTCATAATAAAATATGTGAACCAAGAATGAAAAAAATATCTCTGGAAAACTCTTTTTCAAACAACGATTTCAACTCTTTCGTTTTTTTTAAACCCTCATTAATCAAATCGTAAAGAATTAAAGACTCTGCATACTTAGAAATGATATTTATACCACAATGAAAAGTTATTTAGATGTATTTGTTCAAAGAAATGTGTAAGACAACTTTTAAATTATTAGCTTCTCAATTTCTTGTTACATCAATTGCGTATTATGTGTGTGTGAATTTGAATACTCACTTTAATAATGCAAAAATAGTTTTTAATATAAATTAATTTTATTGAATTCTATAAGAGACGTTAATTAATGTTAATTATGTAACTCGGCAAAAGATAAATTAAAGAAATTGAACTATATATTTATTTATTGAATAATAATGCTTTAATAGGTTATAGAAGTATAGCTTGCTAGAAAAATAGATTACCTCAGTTACAATTGTTTTCTGTGTGTTAATAATGTTAAGAAATTATTTTATGCATTAACTTATTTTTTAACTTTTTAGTTGAAATGAAGCTCCTTAACTTAATATAAAAAGCAGTTTAAACAAAATAAGATGTATTAAGATGTATGTTTTTATCTCAATTGGAGAGAAAATAATTCGAGATAAAAACCAACGTTTTTATATGTGTTAACTTCCCTACTTAAAGCCCGTCTCTAGGGGGCGTTCATATGTAAAGGGAAGAGTGTGTGATGTCACACGATCCCCTCAGACGGGACCTGACCGAATCTCCGAGAGGAGCTGTTGTAAATGAGCGGAAGTAAGGAGTGTAAATAAGTTGCTGTTGTTATACAACCTGATGTGTTTTTGTCCTAGGACAACTGTGAACTGTAATCTAATGATTATTAGCTAAGTTAACAAAAAAAAGTATAATTAAAGGAAGTGTGTGAAAAAGAAAAAGACACTGCACATATGGTGGCAAAGTTTATTAAAAAATTATCGAAATATTAGTTAAAACTTGTCGCAAATGTCTAAATATTGCATTGTTAGGCGAGTAAGAACGATTCCAAAAGTTTCAGAATTCTAGCTTGATGGAAAGCTGGTTAAATTAACGATTGAAAATTTGATGACAAACACATCAAGTGAAATACATAAAAACGTTGTAAAAAATACGGGATATTGTAAGAAATTTCCTTAAAAAAATCCATAATATACCACTGCATTGATTTTATGCTATTCTATGGGGTATAAAAATATTTTTAAGCAATTTAAATTATTTTAAGCTTGAACGAGCTAAACAACACTAGATGGACTAAGAATGAAATGTATTTTGTTTTAATTCAACTAAATTATTTACAAATTTTCGATTCGAGAAGTATTGAAAGACAAACTTTACAGATTTAAGTGCACAAAATAAAAATAATTAACTTAAAAGTAAATAGAAATAGGAAATGGAAACTAATAGCCCCCAAAATTATAAAATTACCCGAAGTCTCAATTTGATGCATTCTGAGTTAAAACCTCGTCAACTACAACAGTGATTATCAATGCTTTTCTTACTGAAAAAGTTTGCAATTTGCTACATCAATCTTCTCTCGTGACTACATCTAAGAACGCCATTGCATACAAAACTAGAATATGCAGTTCATTTTTGATAGTGTTAAAAATGGATTATTGTGTAAAAATTTATTTTCATTTTACAATAACAATAATTACATTTAGTTTACTTAAGTTATAGGAGACGAATGGGACAAAATTTGTTAAGAGTCCTTACCCTGATTGGGCTCTGACTTCCGATCTGTTGTATGTGATATAGCATGTTTTTGGTTTCTACGTTTGTCCAGAAGTTTATTAAAAAAGTAGTATTTAACAGTTTGCAGGTAAGTTTGAAAATGCTTAGAGGTTAAGTGAAATAATTAAAGTTGCAAATTTAAAAAGCTAAAAGTTACGCATTGCAAGAGATATTAAAGAAATTAAATACGGCCTACTTGCCTGAGAGCTGCTTCTGAGACGATGAAGTTTTGTCGGTGATTCGAGCAGTTGGTTCTCTGTGTGTGTGATTTTCTGTCAAGTGAATGGAGAGGGATTTATTCCAGAAGAATGTTTCTGGATCTTCTTGTTGAGTAATTTTAAGCGTATTTTTCAATATTATTGAGCGATTTATTGTCAGTATTGTCTATGTGGTTGATGAGTTTTCTTGTTATTTTGACAATGAATCGTTTTATTGAGGGGTAATTTAGGGCAAAACTTGTAGCTATGCATTTCACACATATCCGCTTGCACTGGTAATTTGCTTAATGAAGGTTTGTGGAGCTTTTTCAATGATATGAATATTGGTTTTTACAGCAAACCCTCAGACAGGACAAGCATAGGTAATGATAGGTCTGAGAATCAGGGTATAGATAAGCATTTCGTTCGTGCAATTTAAACCGGATTTCCAAGAAATTAGGCGAAAGAGTTTACCCGCTACTACTCGAAATTTTTTTGAACATCTGTTAAATGTTGTTTGAAAAGAACAATTTTATCGAGGGCCATCGAGAAATATATTTTTTTTTACTTGGACTAAGGAATTTTAGTGTCATGAAGGTAGATGTCAGGGCTTATGTTTTCCCTTTTGGTTGCGAAAAGTACTGCGTCAGTTTTACTGACTTTAAGGACTATTTTCTGTGTATGTATATACATACATATATATATATATATATATATATATATATATATATATATATATAT
>BMAW01015219.1:9945-177536 GCA_019974015.1 Nephila pilipes | reverse complement strand
TATATATATATATATATATATATATATATATATATATATATATATATTTATATATATATATATATATATATATATATATGTGTGTGTGTGTGTGAATATATATATATATATATGTGTATGTGTGTGTATGATGAAAGAAAACTTAGAAACCATCAATATTTTTTTATGTTTCTTTTTTAATTTTAGTGGCATCTTGGTTGCAAGAAAAAAGAATACCTGCCAACTTTGAGAGGTTTTGATACATTCTTCGGATATTGCAATGGTTACATAGATTACTACGATTATACTCATCTAGCTAAATCAAGGACACCTCCATATAAAGGATATCACCAAGAGGTATACGTTACATTTTGAAATGTCCTCTAGTTATATATTAAGCAACTCTGAAATTTAATTTTGATTAAATTCATATTTTGAAACTATTATCTTTTTTCTCTACTTATATTTTAAATGCACGTAAAAAAGTATAGAGGCAACATATGATTGTACGAAAATGTGCTTTATTCTCATTTTATGAAAATGAGTTTTTAATAATTGGACTTCCACTATCAAATTTTACATTGACATTTACAACATATATAACATTAAGTATGAACCTTACAAAAGTTGATCTTACGAAGATTATCACCACAGAAAATATAGAAATAAAGTATAAGGACATATTCTAAATTAATAAAATTGTCTCTTATGAATCAAGGAAACAATCTTTTTTTTATTTACTTGAATAAGATAAGGTCATTGATTCTGGAAGTTCTTTCAAGGTATATTGAAAATTTTCTTACAAGCTAGATAATGGCTGACATAAGATCTTGGTGATGCTGATTTTGTCTTCCATTTCTTAAAAAAATTCTCTCACCCGTAAATTTTCTATGGGATTGCCATCGGGATTCTTCCCCGTCCAATCAAATAAATTTACTGAATTAGCTTCAAACCAGAATTTTGCCTTATTAGCAGGGACGTCTTAAGACTTCTTGAGGCCCTGGGTCCTTATGAAAAAATAGGCCTCACCTGTGACCCTTTTATCTAATTTGATGTATATACATGAATAATAGCAATAAAAGCAATCCTTAGTAAAATGATGTCTTATATGAGTAATCGTTTTCTACATTTTAAATTTGCAAAATCATTAATTATGTCTTCAAAATCAATTGTTGATAATATTCTATTTTCAATACACATCAAGCTTAAATTATTCAAACGGTATTGAGTCATAAATTTTTTTTTTTTGCATTTTTGACAGTTTAAGTTTCTAAAATGAACGCTCACTTCTCGCGTTAGCAATCATCATTGAAAAGAAAATTCTCTTTATTATTTCAATATTGGGAAACACAGTGAATAGTCTTTCATTATACATGTATGAATAGAGTGTGTTGATCCCAAATCCAGTCCCCTCATCCTCATTTTTTCTTCATCTTCATCTGCATTTGCAGAATTATATTTTTTATTAATCTTTCTTTTTTTTTTTTTTTTCATTTCTTCTGTTTGCTTTTTCTTCAGTTTTCCGCCATCAATGATCATATACGACTTGAAATGTTGACATTCCAAGTTCAATTTCTTTCCATTAATGACTTTATCGTAAAATTAGTCATCCGAATTAGAAATATTTTCAAAAAATCCAAACGTTTCAAAAAGCTCCTCATATTTTTCACTACTTTCAAATATTTCCAATTAGAGAATCAATTATTGGTAAAAAGGTTTCTATTTTGAATTTCTGGCTGTGGCTGTTTTCAAACGTTGTGTCGGTGTCTCTATTTCCTTCAAAGAAAGTTACCCTAACACTGCGTTGTCTTACACTCTTGTGAATACTTTGATAATCCTTTATAAAGGATACTTTCGTGGCTTTTGATTCATAATAGTCAAAAGAATCTCTTTTGGCTTTTATGTATATCATTACACGATTTTAAAAATTTTACTCCTTTCGACAAATGCATATTTTTACTCCGGAGAAATATCTTTACTTTGTCAATACGTATTAAAATGTCATTCCAAAGGATATTTAAAAAAGCAGTTTCTAATTCATTCAAATTAATTTTTAATTTTTTAGCAGAAAGTCGAGTATCCGCTGCCTGTAATTCATTATTAATTAAGCAATCCAAGCTCATGACAATTTCTGAATATCTATAGCTTAAAGCTTTGATTGCTTCTGTGTGTGCTGACTAACGTGTTTTTGATTGGTTTTTCAGTACATTTTTATTTCTATCACAGTTCAAATTTAATGTTAGTATATTCCAATGATGAGTTGACGATGAGAAAAAATTATAAGGATTTTGGACAAAATCAAAGTAAATTGTCACATTACAGTTACATTCTACTGCTTGAACGCCATTTAAATTCAAAGAATGTCCTACACATGGTATGTATATAACGTATTTATTTTTTTCTTGAAGTCGGGCTTGCAATCCTGAATATTTCCCTGGCATATTCGAGGCATTGTCATATGACTGACCTCTACAATCACTGAGGGAAATGTTGTTATTTTCCAAAAAGGAAACCACAACGTCCGTCAGATACTCAGCAGCATATCCATTAATATTAATAAATTGCAAAAATCTCTCAAAGGATGCACCATTTTGGACAAACTGTAAAATAAAAGTTAGTTGGTCAGCATGAGTCACATCTGGGGTAGAATCAACGGAAATAGAATAATATTTAGCGTTCTGTATTTCAATGACGATAATTTCTAAGACTTTTAACGCCATGACTTCAATTAATTCATCACAAATAGAACAAAGTAGTAGATAGATAAGAAGGATTACCTTTTCCAGAATTGCCGTACTTTTTAAAATATTCATTTAAAAATGGATCAAACTTACTTAGAAGTTCTGAAATGCCTAAATAATTTCCGTTATTCACTGAATCTATAGTTTCGTTTTCCCCTCTGAAAGGTAGTTCTCTTCATGATAAGAATTTTATAACACCCACTATTCTCCTTAGCACTTCTTTCCAATAATGACGCTCATCATTGAATTCTATAATAAGTTGGTTGTCTACGCGACTAGGTAACTATAATCTACTATGGTAGTTCATCATACACTTTCTGTGTTCAGGTGCGTTTTCATGCTGTGAAATAGCCGTACTTGCATGCTTCCAATCACTGAATCCGCTACTGTTGAATGTAAAATTAGTAGATGAAAATCATTTACATACGAAACAATATACTTTTCCTTGTGACGAAGAATATACTAGTCATTCAAGGCCTACAACCTCATCATTCCGTAACTCTTTTTTTGAACCGCAACTTAGATAGGTATCTTGTTTTAGTTTTATCATTTGGTTCGTTGTATATACGTGCTGATTTTTCAAAATCATTATGTTTATTGGAACAAACTGTCGGACCCTTCTCAACCCGGTAAGACTGAATTCTTGTCAATATATGAAGGCCACAGCCCTAGATCTGTACTTGCAATAAAAATATTTGAAACGTCATCAGTTATTGTACTTCTTTCAGTTGGTCTTATAGTACCTTCTCGAATATTTAAATAGTCTGCTACTCCCTGTCCTTCTACTTCAGGTACTTTATTGGATATACTGATAGAAGTGGTAGAGATAGATGTAGATGCAGAATTTGTATTAAAGAAAAATTAGGTGATTTTCGGTAATTTATCAATAGATTCCTGCTTTTCGTTCGATCTTTTGCGTTTCGCAGCTCCACTTTCAAAACGTTTCATTCTGACTTATCCTGAATCTGGAATAATTAAAATAAAGCAGTTGTGAAATGTGATAGAAATTGTGAAAAGTAAAGTATTGTGGTGGCTCAAAATAGGTACTTTTTTAACTTTGTTACAATAGCGATTAAATCTTTATTTTATATTTATTCGTTCTTAAATCTACTGAAATATCAGCACCACAAAAGGTTTATCCTAATTTTTTTCAAGAGATTACAGAAAAAATTTCACCAATGCAGCACGAAGACAATAACCAAGACATTTCTAAAATGGCAATGATGTTGCAGTCTTGCGCAAACGTATACGTATACTATCAGAAAATGACAACGAATAAAATCTTTTTGCCTAACTTATATTATATTGCCTAATTTTTGTGTGTGGTACATTGTTCTCCCTTTTTAGAGGATTTTTTTACTTTGTATGATATATGTACAATCGTTATGAAATGAAATATTTGAGATCTTAACATAGAAATACATAGTTTGTTGTATTATTTTTGCTGATTTATTAGCACTGGAAGTAATCTTCTATTTTTCCATAGATGCAATACTTTGTATATGTGAATTTTTTACACTTTTTTTTCGGGAACATATCTATTGTGTACAAACAGAATAATATGAATATTTAAGGGGCTATCGATTGAAATCGAAACTTTGAAAACGAAGAAAGCTCTCCCTTCTATTAAGGGAATGGGCGTATCCAAAGAAACGGCAAAGTATTCTTGCAATAATGGTTGTAATGATCGAAGGTAAATAGTTTCTTAATAAAAGATAAATTATATGCTTTCTTTTTCTTAATTTTCATTATTTCCTTGACTTTGAAATAAACACATTTTTCATGCTTTTATTTTCCCAAGTTTGCGTTTATTTTATTCCATTTTCTGATGATTTTATGTTCTGACAAGCTGTCATATGAAAGAAAATGACTTCACAGTGTTAGAAACATCTCCTTTTACACAAGTTTAGAAATGGGTTATGTTTGTTCCCCAACAGTAATCGGTGCTCGATTCGCAAATACCCCTCAATCGTCTGCTATTTTAGTTCAAAACTAAAGATAACGATGCTTCTACTGCCTCCTTCAAAATTGGAAGGGGTCTAGTTTGATGTCCACTTTACGGTCAACAATTGTAACACCGTTTCTGTGAGCCCTTTTTTATTCCCCTTCCCAGTCGTTCAAGTACATAAAAACTACCAATTGCGTACAAGTTTTACAAAGAAACTGCTTTTCTCGCTGTTTCAAAATGTAGTCCACTTTCCTGTTAGAGGATCATCAGTTCTGGCTACTTCGTTTCTTAAAATCAAATCATTTAATTTATTAAAGGTCTACAGTGTTAATTAAATATTTTCAATGCGTACGAAAAAAGAAACATTTCGAATTTTGTACAGTGATTAATTGTTATAAAAAAATAAGTTTTAATATAGGCGGAAACCGACTAACAAAATGTCATTATTCTGTGAATTTTATCTTATTCAGTATAACATTTTTGGGGGCTGGTACTACTTTTAAGATGAAAATCATATTACTACAATTTTTATTGTGTTTCGAATCAAATAGCAATGAAAAATAAAAATAAAAAGTTATACAAATACATGATTTACACCTTTGTTATTAAAAACATATCAATTTTACAACCATGAAAGTAGTAGGGGTTCTTAAAAACTATGTAAGGAAGATACCTGCAAAATTTAAATTAATTTAGCTCATAACTTTTTCTGATATCTACGTTGCCATTTGTAGATATGTCAAGAAAAATCAAAAACAAACTTTCAAAAGCAATTAAAAATTAGCTACGGAGTAAAATTCAAATCCCTGTAACTTAAGTTCTAAATAAGGCATAAGCAAAATTCAAACACTATTAGAAAGAAAAAAGTTTAAATTTTAAACTAATATTAAAATCAGAAAATCGAAAATTTTGACAAAAAGGACGTTTTAAAGGTGCACGGATACCTTAATAAGACAATTAATAAGTAAGGTAGCTAATGAGATTTTTTTTTCCTAAAATATATTCTTACGAATGCAATAATATTTAAAATTATAACAAATACGTACATATATTTGTACATCCGTCCATATACCCTCACCGTTTTGAACGAATGTCTCATTGGAATATACCTCAACCCTAAGGGAAATAGAGGAGTTCCCTAATGAGCCATAAAATTTCCTGTCAACGTTCATTGTGTTCCACAACCCTGCCTAATTATCTGTTACGAAAGGATGGGAAATAATTTCGAAAAAAATAGATCTAAAACGAATACGTCTAATTGAAATGTTTTTGGTGAGTTCCCTGCTATACGGAATTATATATTTGGTTGCTTTATAACTGGAAAAAGCAGCAAAGAAAACGCGCTAAGCTCAAAGGGTTCCCCAAAGTGTTGAGTACCCCTGACCTAAGCCAAAAAAACGGTGGTTAATATGTGACCCAATGCGTCTCGATCAATGTATTTGAAGCAGATGATTTTATTTTATCCATAAAATATTTAATTATACTTATTTTTATATGCAAGTTGTCTAATATTTTGGCGCATTAACTAAGGAGATAATGATCCCTTGCGGAACCCCTGTCAAAGTTCCAAATAACCCTAGGGTTTCGCGAAACACAGTTTGAAGATTTTTGATGCAGAAAAACTGATACACGTTAAATCTGTAAAGGTTCAATCTTCGAAAGTAGAGTGCGAACTCAAGTGACGTCCTCATCACTTGAACCGCGGTTAAGAATCACGAGGTCCATTGCTTATAGCCCTCGCGTTCGTTTCAAGTGTGATGTTAACAATCAATAAAGGGGTAAACCACCCTAAATTATTTTCATACTTTCATTCCGAATAAAATAAGCTTAGTTTGAAGTTGAATTCAGAATAGTTGATTATTTATTAACATCGTACATGTAACACGATGATATTGGAGAAAACAGACCTAATAACAACTCGTTCATGAAAAATCAAATGAAACATTTCATAATTTTTACAACTTGCTAACGGAAGAGCTTTTGAGTTCTAACAGATTTAACGCGTATCAGCTCCGCTACGCTATGGGTCTTCTGAATATCGAGACTGAAATATAGATTCAAGCGCAACATCGACAACGACGAGGTCACGGCCACATAACTTGACTATCTGGCATATTATTATAATGAAAGAAGATAATATTACAATTCTTGCAAAACGATAATATTGCTATTTTTATCCTTATAAAAATTGCATAATCACATAAAATGTGTCTGCCAGATTCTGCATGAAATTTTGAGAAACGTGATATATTTCATATTGTTTCGTATAAAAGTTCTCTTTTTCATGACAATTTGCAGAAATTTAATTGATAAAAATTCTTTCTAATTCTCCAAAAAATGAAAATTGGGAGTTTAAAATGTAACAGTGCTAAATATAGAATTTCCAAACTTTTATTAAATCTAGGGTTTCATATCTACAAAATTCAAAAAGTTAAGAAATTTGAAGCATGAAATGTTATACAACATTTGTAAGAAAAATATAATGGATTTTGTATAAATTATAACAATAAATCCAATTTTTGAGAATCATTTAAGGATGTAATAAATGCTTTTTATTTTTTCTCTTCAAGGACTCTGTACGAAAAAATTTTGTCAACAGACTTTGCAAGAAGAAAAAAATAAGTTATAAAATTTTAACAATAAAAGTGTCACTTTTAAACTTGAATAGTAAGAAAAATATCTGTAACGCTTAAATGTTGTTTAAATTTGAAGTTAAGAAACAATACATTTTAATTCAATATATTTTCTTTTTAATGAAATTATTACTTAGAAAAAATTAATTCCTTTAGAAATTATTCGTATTTTGTGCAATACATACAGATAAATTCATTTATATCTAAGAAATTTAAATAATTTTTCTACTGTAACGTTATTATAAAAACGCCAGTTTTTGTTAAGTTATGAAAATTGTATTTATTAAAGTTAACTTTGTTAAATTATGAAATTTACAAGTATAAGAGAAAACAGAAAGGCATAAAAAATACATGCTAGTTCTATGTTCTCGAAACCTTTTTGTGTAAATATTATTAATAATTTTATAAATAATATTTCATAAGTATATACAGTTAATTGAAAGTTGAAAGAAATAAGGATTTTTTATTTTGGATTGTTAAAAAAAATGTACAAAAAAGCTCTCCCACCCCAAGATGCACAAATAGGTTTGAATAGAAATTTTTCTCCTCAATTATATAATTATGAAATGGCAGTTAAAACAAATCTAGAAAGTAATGCAAAATAAAGAAAACTAATAAATAATTTTAGCATTATAGAATAAAAAACAGATGATAGCTTATTTCAGAAAATGTATTTGTAGTAATTTTCAAATGCAGTTTCCAGCATGATAAAGAACGATGTGATTGTAGCTTCTCTAACACTCAACGAATTGTAAGAAAACTACATTTCTGGTATGAAATCCACGGAACGAGTCATAAATCACATTTCAACAATGAGACAAGGGGGGGGGATTTCCTGTATCCTAACGCATAAATCAGGAGTTACATGTTTTCTTTTCCCTCTTTTCTCAAATGTGTAATTCTGATTTTCTAATTACTTGCAAGTAAAGGAATTTAAAATTTTCAAAGTATACGCATTTGAAATAGCATAGGTTCCTATATTTTATTTTTTTTATCCAATGATTGAAAACATTTTTATAATCGTTTTAGTGCTCGGGATATGAATGTTCAGAGATTTTAATAAATATTTAAAATTATTTTCAAAATTTTTTTAAGAAATCAAAAACCAGAGAAACATTTTTTTTTTCGCTCTTTCAAATGCATTTTATTCCATGCAATTAAAAGCAATACCCTGGATGTAAATAGAAAAGTACTAAATTCCATAGAATTAACATTACTCTCGGCATTTCTTGGTGTCGTGTCGACGAGAGCCTTAAAGGTTTTATCTCAATACTAACTGGAGTACCCATTTTCCGCGTGAGTGAAGTTTTAAAATAAAATAATCAGTTATTAAGAAATAAATGACCAGAAAAATTTATAATAAAAGACCAGTTATTGCTTAGACAACAATTCTGACTCTTCAAAACTTGTACGTGTTTTTAGAATTAGCAAGTAAAGTTTTTTTGGTTTATTTATTGTTTCAGATTATGTAATCCGCAAACAATGTTGTACTATTTTCTAATCTGTCATCTGCCAATTTCGATATATATAATTATTACATAATCCAAATATACACTCTATAACAAAGAAAACGACGCACCAAGAAGAAGTTGAGAGGAAGGTCGGTACAAGCATAGCTTTCGCTCTATCAGCCGTCTGTGAATGGTCATGGTGGACACTGATATGATGATCTCACATCTGTTGGTTCATAACGATGAATCAGGTTCTGTGATAGCTGATCTGACAATCACTCTGTCCCCCCGATCTGCTGTGGCCTTAGGTCGACCGCTACCATCATGACGCTGCCATTGTCCACCTATTCTTGCTAGCATCTTCTAATCACCGCATCGCTTTGACCTATATGACGAGCGATTCTCCGATTTGCCCAACCGACCTCTTTCAGTCCAATGATACGACCTCTTTCAAACTATGACAGTTGCTCGTAATGAGCTCGAATTCTGCGGCGAGGCATTTTTTTAGTCATTGAAAGGTATCCTAAATCACAATGCAACAGAAAATTTAACCATCAGATTGAGAATCGCTTCTTATATATACTTGCTAAGTATATATAAGAAGCGATCATCTATGCAATTCATTCATTGAACACCAAATTTTAATCATTTGCATGTTCGGTCCAAATGTCTTTGCATACGAAATTTTTTTACAATCGGGCAATTCCTTGTTGCGTCCGTTTTTTTTTTTTTTTTTGTTGTTGTTGTTGTTGTTGTTATAGAGTGTGTGCGTGTGTGATGTATATCACGCGACACCGTATGTGTGGAGGTTTCAAAATTTGGTAATTTTTCATCCGATGTTATATTTTTTCTCAGGACCGTATTGTACATTCATATGAGAATTATGTTCCTTCTTATTATTGAAAATGTGGTGGATATGTCGCTGATATTTGATTATGTTTCTTTAAGACCCCAGAAGAACAGCAAACTGATATTTACAGCAGCGAAATTCCATAAAAAAAGTGTCATTTTTAATAAGTACAGTCAAATGAGCTACAAAACCTGATCGAAAAATAATGCCTCAATTAATAATAACTTTTATTTGTTATCCGATTTTCAAAATTCTTGTTATACCTCAAAGCTATATGAATCATCTATGTAATTCATTTTTTAATGTGTGACTAGTGAGGAAAATCCTGACTAACAACGTGACTCCACCCGTTAATGGCAATTTTCATCTCGTCTTCTGATTGAAAGTGATGTCCTATAAGGTGTTCTTTCAGCCGTAGAAAGAAGTGAGAGTCTCAAGGTGCAAGATCTGGCGCAATGACGTCTCACTGTTTCAATTTTTTCCTCGTGTGGCTCGCCATTTTCTTCAGTGTTTGACACACTAATAACATCTGGGAACGAAAAAAATATATACATTAAGCAAAAGACAAATGTAAATTTGGAGTACAATAAGAATATGCAAATAGGGTAGCAAATAAAATATTTATCGCTATTGAGACATTATTTTCTTTCAGCTCGATCTGAAATAGAGACATGTACTCGTGCCATCGACAGAAAATATTTGCGTCCTTATGTACGATTTGATTTTTGTTTCCTATACTGAATTTCCCTTTCATATTTTTATCAATGAAATTTCGAAACTTGCTGTAAAAGATAGTAAAGCAGACTTTTTACAATATCAAAAGTTATACCATTTTTTTTTTTTTTTTTTGCGCATTATGAATGTAATTTAAGAGGTATTATTTTGTACAATTTATGTATATGTAATTTTAAGGGTGGCTCAAAATGTGCATGTTTTTAATGATAGATGGCACTACTAAAGAAAGCTGGTGTTACCATTGGGTTCTGCCATTTTTTTAAAACAGAGCCGAAACGAATTTGACAGTGATGTATAGGTTAGTTTTGATTCAGAAATCATTTGCTGCCCAATCAAAATTTGGTTGTTGTCGCGTCGAATTGTAGATGCCATTTTATATCGAGTTGCCACCATCGATGGGACCTGGATTAATTATTATACACCAGAAACCAAGCAGTAATCAAAATAATGAATTGCTTGCAGATGAATCTGATTTAAAGAAGAATAGACAGCGTGGATTACCCCATTCTTAATCCCTTATTTCCCAATCCTAACACAGGTTATTTTTTGTACTGCTTTCGTATCAATGTTATCCTTTAAATATTTCATCAACAGGGGAATAGCTTTATGAATGATTTTTTTTTCTTTTACAGCTAATGTTGTCAGGTAATTCTAATATTAATGCAGTAGTTATTTGATTTCACGTAATCATACTGAAGCTACAAGTATATACTATTGTCTTTGATAACTGTATTTGTTTTAATAAAGTATATTAATAAAATGTCTGCAAAAAGGAGTTTATTTGTATCTGAAAATCCACGAATTTAAGTAGCAAACATCTTAATAACAACCTATCTTTTAACTAAATACTAAATATGAGTAGTAAGATGATAAATATTTTTCATGGGCAAAAGAATCACCCCCTCTTATATTTTTATTGATTTTCTTTTAAAGAATATATGTATAAAATACTCTCTCTTTATTTAGTTTTAAAAACAATCTTCATAGAGTATATCGTCTGTATTTCTACCAATTTTGATAATTTTTACATCTATCCTTATAGTATTTCTTCGGCATCGACCTGCGCAATGGTACCAAAGTGGTGAAGGACGTTAGAGGTCAATATGCGACAGAGCTGTTCACAGATAAAGCAAATGATATTATTCAGAATCACAATGCATCAGAGGTAAATATTTTCTGCATATTTAAAAGAAATCAGTATTAATTTCAAAATGCCAATTTACATAAATTCACTACGCTCACTTTCAATCGAAAAAGAAATTTAGTTTGCGAAAAAAAGAAATAAAGGCAATAATTTTCATGGTAAAATGTGTGTTACAAATAGTATAATATCAAATTTGTTTATAAAACATTTTTCTCGAGCATAATTATGAGGGAAAATCAAAAGGAGCGTTTTCTTTTTCCAAATCGATATCTATTTACCATAGAGCAATTCAATTTGAATTCACGCGAATATGTCTGAGGGAAAGGAGAGAATACATTCACATTGACCAGCCAAACCAAGTTTCAATTTTGATAGCAATCATTTGATAGTATATATATAATGGAATGTTCATACTTTTTTTAAAAAAATTGCTTAGATAAACAAAAATCATTATACATTGGGAAAAGAATGTTCCAAGGTATTTTTTTCTATTTCAGGTCTCTTAGTATATTATTTTTCATTTATTTCTATATATTTTTAAAATTTTGCTATATATCCAAAATTTATAACATTTTCAAAATTTAATTGAAAATTGAAACAATTGAGAAAAAATAAGAAGACTGCAGAAACCATCTTAGTTCGTTTCTGTTCAGTAACAAACAAATAGATAAAGGTAATGTGAGAAAACAAAATGTGTTTCTTACGAACTGCTTGGGCATGACGATAATCACATGACATTTTTTATATACATATTTGAAGTCCCTACCAATTCAGCACTGGATAATTGATAATTTCTCTTTATTTTTCTAGCAATAAGAGCTTTTATCAGTAAATATTTATTAATTTGTTTTAAAATCTCATGAAACTATGTTACAGCGTAAAGCCTACAACAAACAAATAGAAACTACTGCTTGAAAATTATTAAAACTAATATTTTTCAATGTGTACTCAAATAACAAATATTTAAACGTCAAGGTAATATTATGAAAAATAAGACCGTCATCTTTACTTACCTCAAGCTTGTTGCTAAATCTTCCAAGAATTTTCGTTAGATATTTTTAAAAGAAAAATCTACACATGCGTTAGGTTTGTGAATATTTCTCCCAAGGAGTTAAAAAGATATGGATTGATCAAGAATTCTGCAGATAAAGTAATAGGTATGATAATAAAAATTAAGATGTAATTGTAAACATCGATACGAAAATATTTTGCTTTGAAAAATAAGGTCGAATCTATTTAATAACCTGAAAAATAGAATACTTATAAAAAGAAATTCTATGCAAAATTTTGCTAAGAACAGATTCGCAAAAATTCGCCCCCCCCCCCAGGTACTAACTGTTTAAATTTTTTTTATCCAACTTACTTTTGGGAAGCACCCTGTAATTATTAAATTACTCAATTAAATATTAGAATTAAAGTAAATGGTGAAATATTGAAATGGAAAATATACTTTTACCGATATTAAAATTAAAGCAAACGAAAATTATTAAACTGAATATATTTAAGCTAAATGTATTTAAAATTAAAGCGAAAGAGTTTATATATATATGTGTGTGTGTGTGTGTGTGTAAATTATTAAGCAATATATTTTGAGCTACATGTAATTATAATTAAAGCGAAAGATAAATTATTAAAATAAATATATTTTAAGCTAAATTGAGGGAAAGGATAAATTGTAAAATTGATTATATTTTAAGCTAAACGTAATTAAAATTATATATAACTGTGTGGCGGCTGCCCATTCCGGATTGCCTCTTGTGCCATAGCTAAACTCAATGATTAAATACTAAGAATCAATAAGTCGATCAAAGAGACGTTAGAACAATAATTACTTAATTTATTAGCTACTTGTTAATATAACAACAATTATGAATGCTCTCCCGGACAAGGGCCTTACTGCCTTTACTCAATCTACCAATAATAATCTAACTGAACTTCCTCGAACGCAACTCCGACTCTGGAACAGTTGCTGAACACTGGAATAACTAAATCTCTCGCATCCCTCAACTTCTACTCCAACCTCCTACTTCAACCTCTCTTTCAACCTCTCTATCGCGACTCTCAGTCTGAGTTTATATATTTCCTAACACTCCTGCTTCACTTCATTTCTACTTGTTTTACAAAATCATATTTCATTTTTTGGTTGGGCAAAGGTTGTTTAGCAAAAGCAATTAATCTTAATTAAATGTCCCCAAGATTAGTGAAGAGAAACCGCGAATAGCCCAATATCACAACTGAATATAATATAAGCTACATTGTCATTAAAATTAAAGCAAACGATAAATTGTTAAACTGAATATATTTTAAGCTAATAGTAACTAAATGTAAAGGAAATGGCATTAAACTGAATATATTTTAAGCTAAATATACTTAAAATGAAAGGAAACGGTAAATTGTTAAATTGAATATAAAAGAATACAGAAAAATTTAATATTAAGCCTATGGATAGAACCGTAAAATTAAGATATTTGAATCGTAAAGTATAATGTAAAAGAATATAGAAAAATTTAACATTAAGTAAATGGATAGAGAGAAGACGGTTATAAAAAAATCTGCTATTGCTTTCTAACGTCGCACTGAGAAGCAACACGAGAGCTATTGGCGTCGGACCGCGTAATTTTGGGTCTTAATCAAATGTCGAAGACGACACCTGTGAGTTGGTATCCACCTCTCCAAATTTTCACGCTATGCCAACTGGAGAACTCAACAGATTTAATGCACATCAGCCCCGTTACGCGGTGGCTATTTTGTTGCATAAAGGCTCGAACCTATGACACGAAGAATACAACGGCAGCGAGTATGCGGCCATGACAACTAGGCTACCGCGGCCACAACAGAGAAAAGAAAGAGAAACTTAAAAATTTAAGAATAAACTCCGGGAGTCAAAATTACTGCTTACGATAGTATCCGAGGAGTTCGTTGCACAGCTGATACCGGTAAATGATGGTTAGTATATAGTTAATCTTGTCTGCGACAACAACAATTTCTATGACAAGATCTTTCCGCAAGACCACTGATGCGTTGAATTAAGGATTTAAGATGGTCCTATTTTTACTGCTACTTTGATAACTACAATTGACGCAAATTGCTCAGTTTCTCTCTTCCATCCTTTCTGTATTATTTATCGCTCTTTTGTTACTGCACTGTTTTTCTGATAGAACAAACTGATCCCGATTCTCATTTCCGTAGTGAAAATTATTCGTCTTGATGCGTTTATCCCACTGATTTTGTCAGTACAGTTCGAGATATCTCTGTAAGTAGAAATATATTTATATCAAATAATAAAATAAAAAAAAAGAATCAAATACAAGTTAAGTACTGCAAGAAACACTAACATATTAAAATAATTTTTCTCTGGTAACTTTATTGAATTATTGACGCCTATTACAGAGTTTAAACAGTACCCTTGGTTCAATTTTATCACACGGTAAAAGTAATGTGAATCATATACATAGAGAACAAATTTTAGTATAGAGCATTTTACCAAATTCTTCTTCATTGAGCCGTTTAAAGAACCATTTGTAAAATCTATGAGCAAATGAACGAAATATGATTAAAAATGGTTCCATTTTTGACAATGAAGCTTGGTTTGGTTTAAAATACTCTAAATCTACATGTAATATTGAATCACGGTTTCGTGAAAAGGATTATACCAAAGCTGATATTAAGAAGCATCAAGACTTAACTTATTAAGACTTAATTATTCATGTATACGATAAAAAACACATTTTTTTAAACCAACATAACTTAAGAATGAAACAAAATAGAGTTTTGAAATTTTTACGATATAGTATTTATGTATACTTACATTATTTCTTATATTTTAAAATAATTTTCTTAAAAATCTTAAAAAGTTATGATGAAATACCAACTGGCCACTTTTTCAAAATTACGAAAATCGATATTTTACAGCACTTATGGTACTGAAGTACAGCATTGATCAAATATTACAAAAGTGATGTTATCTAGTAGAAATATATTCAGTTTTGAAGTTATATATATATATATATATATATATATAAATTTTAGAGAATTTTTTTAAATACAACTATCGAAAAAATTTTGAACAAATTTAATTAAAATTCGTATAATTTTTTTTGTTAATTATGTGTCTAAAACTGAAGCTGCAAGTCTTGGAAAACCTTATTTTGATCTTGAGTAAGAAATTTTAAACTAATATGATGTAAATAGATTTTGAGAAATTCCGCAAGCAAACTAAAAAAATTTTTGTTTTGTTTTGAAAAAAAATGGAGTAAAGTTGGGAAAAAAAAGGAATAAAGCAATGTTTCTTGAAAAAACTACAGGAGCCTTCTGGAGCATACTGTCCTCATCAAAAATATAATGTTTTATTTCTTCAGCTTTTTTTTTTTTTTTTGTCAACACACGCTGTAAAGGAAGTTTCGGTTTGTCTCTACTCAGAGCAGTGGAAACGAACGCTTTGTCAACACTTATACCCTTTACATTTTTCAAACTAATTTTCATGCCTAAAGAAAGCATCATATCAACTGCACTTTTGTGTTCTTCACCTTATTCACAAAGCCGAAAATACGCCATTTTAGATTTCAAAATACCCGATCTACTTAGTTTCAGGCTATACTTCCAAATCATTGACCTCTATAACTCATTTGAATTTTGAGTTTTTCCTTCTGAGCATTTTCGCAATGACTTCATCTACAAGAGAGTATGTATATATATATATATATATATATATTCAGCAAGAGATAAAAATGCTTTGAAAATATGCTTTGCTTGATTTCAAAAGTGGGCATAGCCGTGGCAAGTTTTTGTTTGTTATTAAAACGTTTTTCTGAATTTCACTTGGCGTGTGTGTGTGTCATCAAATTTTCGATCGTTAATTTAACCAACTTCCCATCAAGCTAGAGCTTTGAAATTTTGAGAATCGTTCGTACTCGCCTAACAATGCTATATTTAGTCGTTTGCGACAAGTTTTAACTAATATTTCAATAGTTTTAATAAGTTAAAATATTCTTTCCTCTCGGCGCTTTTAGGATTGAGGAAAAAATTTCTTTCCCCCCTCTGGGAACACCGGGCACTCCCCACGCCACATGAGGTATCGTAAAACTTTTGTACTCACAAAGGGGAGATACTATCTCCCCTTTACTATCTCCGAGATAGTAAGGGTTGCTGACTTTTAGTCAGTAATCATTGGCAAGAAAGAAAGTTTACAATATTTGGCTCCATGTCTTATCATAATAATTTTTTCGGAATTCTGGTTCCCATTTTTTTTAATAGAATGACTTACAAACTTTCAAATACATGTTTTGATTTTATGAGTATTATGAATTTTTTAATACGCTCACAAATGTCTCTTTTTAAGTAAATTTTAAAGTTAAAAGTAACTAACAGTTTTAACTAATATTTCAATAATTTTCTTTAATAAACTTTGCCACCATTTAAAAACGTTGGTTTGTATATCGAATTTTTTTTATGTGGTTCTTTTTTTCTCTCGATAGTTTTCGAAAGTTTGAGGCCATCGTTAAAATTTTAACACTAAAATAATCAGAAAATATAAAGACTAACATGTATTTTTTTTTTTTCCAAAAAATCAAAAATTTTGAATTTTAAGCTTCTTAAGATCCCTTATCTTTTACCTTCCACTCCACACCATGTAAGGATTTTGTAGCACTGTTCAGTTCAACTTATAATAGATCCCTATTCTCCGCAACGAATATCTGATGCCACCTGGTATTATATGTTTAATAGTAATAAATATATGTACTCTTAAAAATACATGAATGGATATGTGTGTTTAAATGTCATAATTTCTTACAGCCTTTGCTTCTCTATTTTTCACATCTGGCGGTACACAATGGCAATGCATATATGCCTTTGCAAGCTCCTATTGACATAGTTAACCAATTCAACCACATAAAAAGTGGATCAAGAAGAATTTACGCTGGTAAGATTTTAACTCATAAACTTAAAATATTTTTGGTGAATAACGCGTAAACAAGATTATATGAAGAATTAATTATAAACTGAAAAACATTTTAAAATATTTATAACGATAACATACTAAAAGAAAACCATATGGTTAAAAAGGTAACCAAAAATCAAATTACAAATATTATCAAATGAAAAAAAAAATCAGATGAAAATAAGCTAAAAAAATGTACTTTTAAATACATCAAGCAATCTATTAATTAAATACACCAAACTCTCTCTCTCTCTCTTTATATATATATATATATATATATATAATGATTTTATTTCAATCGAAGCAATTTCCTAAAATATTTAAGGCCGCGGTAGTCATGATAGCAGACTCATGGCAGGCAGTTTTCATCGAGACGTAGGTTCGAGCCAGCCTTGATGCCATTAAAGACTCGCCGTGTAGCCGGGACTGATGCACGTTAAATCTGTCAAGGTCTCAAGTCTTGCCATTGGTATGGTAGTGGAAGTTAGGAGAGGAGGTGCCTCAGGTATCGTTCTCGAAACTTGACCGATGTTCAAAATTACGAGGTTGTCGCCAGTAGCTCTCATGTTGCTTCTCGTGTGACGTTAATAAAACCAACCTACCAATCAGCATAAACTATTTTAATAGTACTAAGTTCAATTTTATTTTGTGATCTTATTCCTTTTAATATTTAAATTTATACCATCACGGGGTTTCCAAAAATGCTAAGGTTAGTATTTCCCATGCACTGAAATAGGGATATTTCCTACCAGCCACTCAGACCCCATGTAAATTGCTTAAAGATCCCTACATCTATTATCATATTATCAGTATAACCCTCAATTAAATTTCCTTGGAGAAACAAACAGGGTAAAAACTCTGTTCACTTCTTACCTTTTTACCAAAGTGAGTGGACATGTGTATCCGCCGCTATTCTAGATGTATCTGCCCCACCCCCCTTCTCGTGTGAACATATATAGATTCGTAATTCATTGACTTAAAGTTTCCTTTTAATGCTATGACTGCCAGGACTTAAGTATTAAGAAACATGAGTATATTGTATTACTTAAAATTAAATTCATAATTAATGCAACAAAAACAAAAAGAATTTGAATTATAAAGCAGGAAATGAAATAAATACGTGTGCATTGAGAATATTGATTCACTTATGAACTTAAAAATCATAATAATAAGTAAAACAACATATATATATATATAATAAAATTCAGAAGCAATTGAGATAAAAATTCAAAGAATGGAGATAAAATCACTTAAATTAATGTTTCTGAATTTGGACTGAAATGCATGATTGAACATGTCTTATGGATCCAAACCATCCCATTCAAAAAATTACCTTTATTATAAAAATGGCAAGAAACCAAACTCCGAAGGAAAATAAACATTTAAAAAGTTTTAGAGGCAGGAATAGAGAATAGAATATCAAGATAAAATTATATCTAAGAGATATCAAATTCTAAATTGAAATAAATAAATATACACATATTCTCTAATGCGATTAATTAGCTTTCTATCAAATTAAGAAAAGGAATAGAACGTCGTAATTTTTTAAATACTGGGCTACTTTCAGTAAGCAAAGTTGACAACAACAGCACAAAAATTAAATTACTTTAACTACATTCCTTGAATTTTTAATTCTTTAATAGGTTTCTGAAATATAAGAAAAAATTAATATTCTTTGATTTGCTTATTCTTATCATTTTTAAGTTCGTAATTGAATCATAATTCTTAATGTACATGTATTTATTATATTTAATAAGTTTTAATAATTCTAATTCTCTTTATTTTCATTGAATAATTAGGAATATTAATTTTAACTTTTAGATTGTATACATGTTTCTTTAGTACATATCATAATTTATATATGATTACCAAATTTTTGATTAAGACAAATACGGCCACATAGCGCCTTTTAACATTACCAGGCCATTATTACTTGAATTTTTGCATTTATACACACTCAGGAACATTGAAAATAGAGCAGCAGGAAAGGAGTTTCAGATTGAAATGAAATTTAAAACACATAATGTTACAGATGAGAAATTCACTTGGACCCAAAATCAAGACAATTAAACAAATACAGTGTGTACCATTAGACAAATACAGTGCAATTTCAATAGCACATCGGACCACCTCCGGTTGCGATACGTACAGCAACACAGTCCGACACAGAGTTGATTAGACGTCAGATATTGTCCTGAGCCAGATGGGCCCACTAATCTTGAATAGCCACCACCGAATCAGAAAAAGGAATGATATAAGGAAGTGAAAATAAGCTCTTTACTTTGATTATTTAAAGAATAGGAAAAGTCGAATTAAATTTAAGTAACAACATTATATATATATATATATATATATATATATATATGTAATGAATTTACTTGAGGACCTTAAATCATACTGCAGTTGAAAACAAAAAGGAATCAATGAAGAATGCGAGTCACATTTCATTTCAACTTTCATTATTTACTGTTCATTTTAGGTAAACGCTGCATAGCACACACACACACATGTATATATATATATAATATATTAGAGAGAGAGAAAGACAAAAAATTTTTTAATTTATCTTGCCTTTTTAAATGTTTACTAATAAAATTAATAGAACAATTTGCATTAATGCAACTTGTAGTAAATACTTCTTATAATTATTATTTTTGGTTTATTACAAATTACTAAATTATTGTTTCGAATAATATAATTAACAATAAAATTTCTAAAAATAGAAATATGTAAAATAGCTATTCTCTAAGAAGGTACCTTACTAATAATACATTTTAAAGCTGTCTCTCTTGTTATACATAATGCTAACAATTTTCTTATGAAAAGTTTCAAACGTATCTCTAAATATTCACTATTATTAGTCTTGAATTAGATTTACATATGTAGAATAAAAAGATAATAATCAGAATCATGTATCTTTATAAGGCTTATTATAATTCAAAACAAGTAGCTCATCATTGTATCCATGTATAATAAAATTATCTCCATCAATATAATTATACACACACACATATATTTGTGTGTGGGCGTGTGAGAGAGTGAGATTATTACAATTTTTTTTACAGTATAGTTTTTTCAATCAATCATGATAAATGACATTTTTATATATAAAAAATGTAGCAACATTATTAAAAATTAAAATGTTATTAAAATGTAGCAACATATTTTAAAAATTTTAAATAAAAAATATTTTTATTAAATTTAAAATGGATGTCTATTCTAGTATAAAAATACTCTGATTAGAGAAAGAATACATGAAATACATTTAAGTTATTTAATTTTACAAAGCAAGAAAAAAAAATTCGTTCTTGATGGGATAAAATAATACATTTCTTTAATTTTTAGTGTCAAAGCGATCGAATTCTTAAAATTGGGCTTAAATAACATTATTGACCCGATATAATATGATAAATAAAATTATTTTTAAGGGAACTTAATTGAACTTAACTGAACTCTTGAAAGTTTCCAAAAAACATGTCCGTGCTACATTTTGTAGAGATTTAAAGTTTTGACTAATGCATGTTATTTGGAGCACAGAAGTAATTACTCCATTTATAGGAATGGCTGCATCAATGGATGAGTCCGTTGGAAAGGTATTCGAGGCTCTTCATAACAAAGACATGCTTTCCAACACCATACTTGTCTTTGTTTCTGACAATGGAGGTGAATCAAACAGAACTGCGAATGGCTACTCTTCTAATTATCCATTACGTGGGCAGAAATTCTTAGTATGGGAAGGTGGAATCCGGGTTCCAGCTTTCATCTGGAGTCCTCTATTGAAACTTCAGCAGTCTCGAATATCGCAGCAACTTATGCATATCACAGATTGGTTACCAACTCTTTACAAAGCTGCTGGTAAGAAAACTTTATAAATATTAAGGTTCCATTATTTAATGTCAAAAAGCGGGATTCAAACTCAGAACATAATATCAAGCAAAAAAATTCCCAGCATTTATAAGAAGGTGGATTAAATATGAATGAGATTTTTTAAAAAAGATATTTTTTCTGAAATACAATTTACTCATATTACACCAAAGTTACTTTCGATGTACCTTCCTTTAAGATTTACAAATTTTAAATATTGAATAGGGAGTTTGTGCGTTCATGTATAATAAAAAGAAGTCAGGCGTGTAAATAAATAGTTTGGCGATTGAAATGTAACCTGGTTGGCTTTCTTTCTCCGCCAAAAATGCGGCATTAATTAATTTTTAGTGTCGTCATTGGTTATTACAAAATGCTTTTGTTCGTAAGTTTGAAATCTTTCTGGAAAAAAAGGCTATAAAATGTTATGTATATTTTGTATTTTAAGATTTCGTCATTAAACCTCTAACCGATGAATTAGAAAAATACACTGCGTTCAAAAGTTAAGCATAAATCGTAAGATAATTCTTAACAAGTATTATATAAAAAAAAATTAAGTTTATTCCTACTTAGGTCAACAAAGAATTTTTTTTATTTCAGTTACTTTTTATTAAATAATTACAATTAATATAAATATGTAGATATATACAAATGACAGAATCACAAAAAAAAATTCTTTTGCCACTTAATATTATGACAGAATCACAATATTAAGTGGCAAAAGAATTTTTTTTTCCAGCGATCTACACGCTTCGTCTCTGACAGTATTTATTCCTAAATTTATATCCTGCTAAATGTCTTATATGAAAGAAATTTTTTTCTCCCATATAAGACTAAAATTAATTATTTCAAAATCAAATAAAAAAAACTTTATGCTTCGACCCGAAGGCATGAAGATTCTAAGCCGACGCTCTACCAACTTTGCCACTGCAAGACAAATGACATAGTAGAAGCATTCGCTTGTTTCTTAATTCATCCGGCAAATTAAATGGTTGGAATGCAGTTTAGCCCAACTACCCTTGTATAGGGACGTGTGAATTTAAATCAAAAAATTCCTAGGTGACAGGAATTATTTGGCAGTATTTTGCCAAAAGTGGCTACCCTGGTCCACTTCGTGGACTTAACGTTCAGCCCCAAAAAAATCGCCAAGTTTGGCAATTTTTGAAATCGTGACAAGTGGTTGGGCTAAACTGCATTTTCACCAGTTAAAATTTAATTAATGAACTTATATTTAAAAAAATGTATTAACTTCAAATGTCATCCACTACAAGTTTAAAAAAATGTATTTGAACTTGAGTGGATGAATAAAATGTATTTTATTAACGATTGAAAATTTGAACAAGATATATAAAAGGAAAGTGTGAGCTAATAGTAGGAATTTAAAAAGAGGAGTAAATATTAGTGAATTTATTCGAAATAACTTGATCAGGGTCATATGTTAAAAGTGAAACTTGGTAAAATGCAAAACATTCCAATCGACGTCTTCATGCACAAAACACCTGCGCACATCGGTTTACGGATGAACTGGCTCACTGGGCATATGCAGTTCCAAAGGTTTTATGCAATTCATATGAGAAGCATCATTATTAATGATTAATTAAAACGAATGATGACACAAAAAATATAACTGGGTCTGTTTGCTAAACGAGGAATCGTTATCCGGACGATCACAAATCGAAGTGGCTCGAATTCTGAATGTCCTTCAGCATGCGATCCCATGACTATGGAAGAAATTTCAGAGTACGAGAAATATTAACCGACGACTAATTGTGATTCTTCTAGACTAATATCAAGATAAACACGCGAGAATGTTGAACATAGTTCACCAAGAAGGTAACTTTGTATTGAAATGAAATTTAATACACATAATGATACAGATGGGAGATTAACGTGATCCTAAAATCAAGACAATTAAACAAATAGAGTGTCTACGTTTAGGCAAATACAGTACAACTTCAATAGCTAGTCGAACCAACTTCTACTGCAATATATGGCGCAACACGGTCTGGCATTGAGTTGATTAGACGTCGGATGTTGTCCTGAGGCAGATGGGCTCACAAATTTTCAACAGCCACTTCCAAATCATGTGCAGAATGACACGGAGGCATCTGGCGTTTCAGCTGGTCCCACAAATGCTCTATAGAGGACAAGTCCGGGAAGGGTGTCGGCCATGTAAGAGACTGAACACGGCGTAGAAAGTCTTGATCTACTCGAAGTGCATGAGGACGAGCATTATCTTGCTAAAAAATTTCTCCTGGAAGACCATTTAGGAAAGTTCCCATGTGGGATCGAAGAATGTCATCAACATAACGCTGCCCCGTTAAGTACCACGTACTACAATTAGAGTGGACAGGCTATCATAGGCCATGCCTCTTCTCCCCAGATTATTACATCTGTTGTGCAGGTAGTGTGTCGTGTGACAGCGTGAGTTGTATTGTACCATTCACCAGGGCGCCTCCACACCCCGAAGTAGTTATTATATGTCCCCAAAATAAACCGGTATTCATTACTAACTACCCCGTTTGCCAATGTGTGACATTCCACGTCGGTCTGGCTTGATATCAGTGTAGACAAAGTCACTGATATTTCAGTGTTAAAGGCCGTACATGAAAAGGACACTTAGATTGCAGATCCTCTGCTCCCGCGAGGCGTCTAGAAATGACTTGTGGAACAACTGGTAGCCCAACATCTGATTGTATCGTGGAAAGAGTCCATGTGGGTCCACGAGTGCTTGCCGTACGATCCTCAATCCTTTCGCCTCATCGTCTTCTTGGTCGCCCCACAGGCGCTTCTCCATACGGGAGTATCATCTCGTGTCCACAGCTTCCAACATGTTCTGACAGCATACTCCGAACGACTGACATGGCGGACAACGCGTCACGTCGACCAACCCGAGGATTTCATGCCAGTGATCAGGCCCCTCTCAAACTCTCTTGAACGGGAGAAATATCTTCTTACACGTCTACCTGGCATTTTTCGCATACTAAAGTCAGCCTAGATTCGGAATGGGATCGTTACATTTATGAATCTTCCACTATGTACCGGTTTCTATTGGTAATTAAATGGTTGCCACTGCAAGGTGTGTGATCATGCACATTGACACCAAATTTGGATCATTTTCATGTCGAACATCATTTTCAACTACTTTACAATGTTTCACGATTGTAGTTCGCTTCCTTCTTGCTATGTGTATATTTCTGAGTATAACTACGAGGCATCAAAGGGCCATTTAAGCAGCAGAACTGGGTTCAGTTTCCACAGCTATTGAAGGCGTACGAGTTTCCAGACAAACTATTTGTAGGAGGCTCAATTATATTGAACTCTATGCCAGACAAAAAGCAGTTTGCATTCCCTTCACATTTACGCATAAACGCGCTCGTTTTGATTAGAGTTTGTGACAATGGACCAATGTGATGTTCAGTGACGAACCTAGTTTTCGTTTGAACACTGATTCTCATCAGCTAACGATATGGAAAGAACGTGAAACTCGTTTTCACCCTTTAAATACCAAGGAAAGATTTCATTTTCTGTCAAGTGGAGACAAAGTGAGGGCAGAAATCATACTAGACGGCCGAACAAACTTCTATATCTTTGAGACGGGGTCTGTGACTGCCAAAAGATGCAAAGATGAAATTATTGATCCTTATATTCGCCTGTTTCGAGGTGCACGTTGTTCGGACTTCATATTATGAATGATGATTCGCCTTGTCACTGAGAGAGGCTGATCGACCCTTGAAACGCAAAATATCCAAAGCATGTCGAGGCCTGCTCACTCATCTGATCTGAATCTTATCAAGCATGTGTGGGATATGCCCGGGAGACACAATTTTGAGCACTTCCGCACCCTTCAAGCTTCGTTCCAGAGCTGAAAAGAGCTCTTCGTGAAGTTTTTAAATCTTTGTCCACAACTCATCCACAATATCTTGTAAGTATTCAACGCTCCTGGCTATTAGAGGTGATCATACACTTTATTAAATAGAAGCATCACATTTCTCCGAGTTATGGTTTTGATTTTAAATGTTGCATAATTCCAGTTTTAATATTGAAAAACAAGAGTCCCGTTGAGAACACATCTCAAAAAAGTGTTCTAGCTTTTAATACAAGCTCGTGTGATTTATAATACATATATTCTATGTATCATATTGTATCTTTCAAATGTAGAAACATTTAATAAACATAATTGGATAGTGGTTCAAAAAAGCATCGGTTTTGACGACAAAGGACATTTCTAAGAAAGTTGGTGTTACCATTATATGCTGCCATCTGTTAAATGGCGCAAAAATAACCTGATGTACAAGTTATTTTTGATTCCGAAGTCATTTGTAGCCAAATCAATATTTGATTGCTGTCGCGTCGAGTTGTCATCTTCGATGAAGTCAAGCGACTGGAATCGCACTGGAAGTCAAGCGACAATAAAACAACGGGTTGCTTCTGGTGAATCTGCTCCAAAGAAAGCGAAGACGATTTTATTGATTAGTAACAACTTATGACTTTACTTATTCGCCTCTTAGAAAAGGGGAAAATAATCAAAGGACAACGCTACAGCGAGTTACTCAATTCCCATTTCTCATTCTTAGCAAGGGTTTTTCTTGTGTCCCCTCGTACTTTTCTCTTTTGTACATGAAATTAAAAATACACTCGGGATTATAGAATATAGGAGTAGAAAAGTGGATACCATTATATATATTTGAAAGAATGGATTCATCACCACAGAAATGAGTATTCCATTAAAACGTGGTACTTTCAAAACATCAGATTCGTCAAACGAAGTTTTATCTCAAATAGTGGAGTCATTGTTTTTAACGCTAGGCTGAGGCAAAAGATACTGATACGTAGTTTCATATGCAATCAAAAAAGTATAGATATTTCAATAGTGGTTTAAAAGACATAAAGGATCATTTATTCCGACGTTGCTACAAAAATATAATGAAATATTAAGTTGCGTAATCTCGCTGTCACTGTTTCATTTGCAAGTATTTGTAGGGATCAAAGCGTATAGATGCTTTGAATACATAATATAACTAATTGCATAATTCAAGCATAACTTACGGCTATCCTTTTACGTATTTTTTAAAAAATAAAAAATTTAAATAAATTTTTTAATTTCATATATTTTATCATGAAGCTAATAGATGTTATTAAACCTGTTTTGTAGGATTCTGTTTATATTATACACGGAATTTTATAATTTGGAATAGAAACTAGATGTGCTATAAAAATTTAGTACAATTAAACACTTGATCTATATATTAATGTAATTTTAATGGTGTTTCTTCAATTTGAACTGTTTTACTTATAAGTTAAAAGAATTTATTCGTGAACTAAACATTTTGCTAGAAATTAGAAGACTTTTAAATAGCCAATAAGCTTTTTTTTTTTTCAGTTCTTTAAGAACTCATACAAATATGTATTTGTATATTTTTTTAGAAGATTTTTAGTGTAATATAGAAAACAATGTTTTAAATGCGTAATTTTTGTGCCTTCTTAAAAATTAATAAATAATCATTTTGTCACAAAAACATTTTTTTAAAACTTACTATCCTTAATAAAAATGTTTTTTAAAATTCTGCAAAATAAAATAAATAAATTTTAACAATGGTGACTTTTATGAAAAAGGGGACAGCTAAAAGTAGATTTTATTGACAAGATTGAATTAATATGTAAATATAAATTCTTTTCATTCTTTTTTATGGAGATGTCATTTTTATTCACGATATATTTTTATAACTCCTATTTTTTAACATTTCAGTATACATATCGTTTTTAGAAATTAAACTAATGACTACCTATATCATTTTTAATGTTATCAATCCATCCTAACTTTCTACTAAATAATGTAATTTGTTTAACATAATTCCCTCTAAATAATAAGACACAAGTTTATCTGAATATTCTATAATTCTCTCCTTTTAAAAATTCACAGGAGGTGATATCAAAAACTTAGGAGATATCGATGGCCAGAACATATGGGATGCTTTAGTGACTAACTCACCATCTCCACGAGTGGAATTACTTCACAACATTGATCCAATTAATAACATATCATCTTTCAGAAGTGGTGATTTAAAATTGATTACTGGCAACTTGACATCGGGCTTGGAAACCTGGGATGGTAAGGAAGTCCTGGAAGACATGAGCAAACCTCAATCCATGGATGGATGGGTTTTTAAAAATGGAAGTATCGTTAAAGACATTTTAGTGAATATGGGGTTATATTTACCACAAACAGATGATACATGGAGACTGGGTTCTGAGATTGAATGCAATGGCACTCCCGAAACAGCCAATGAATGCAATCCATTGGAAACTCCTTGTCTTTTTAACATAACTGCTGATCCATGCGAAATGAATAACATAGCCTTTCAATACCCAGAAGTAAGTAATTATTTTGCACATTTCATATGATTTTAAAGAGTTGTTATTATACGACTTCTTTACATATGTTATTCATTTCGTAAATGAAAATATATAATCACAGGACATCTAGAAATGTTATCTACAGTTACAAACCATCTGCACTAATCCGAATCAAGAAAATAAATTATACAAAAATCATGATGCTTGTAAATTGACATGTAAATTCTTTTTGCGTGATTTATATAAAGGGTGCACGCAAGAGAGACAGGCCGCTACTGTTCGTAACTAAATAATAATCAAAATATTTTAAGCAGCAAACATATGGGTGATTTTGTAAATTTGAAAAACAATCAAGATACTAGGGGAACACTTAACTTTCAAGCCCTGCTATGTGAGGTCCCTACAGTCAGTTACCTTTAAGACTGTTATTTTCTAATGTTACACAAAAAGATCCAAAACATTCAGATTGAATATGGTTGGAATCTCTAGTTTTGCAAAGTCTTCCTCCTTAATGCTTTTTCCGGTTTTGTTTTGATTGTTTTTTTTTTTTTTATTGACGTCGCACTTAAAAGCAATACGAGGGTTATTGGCGACGAACCTCATGACTTTTAATCTCGGTCAAGTGATGAGGACGACACCAGAGCTACAGCCTCCCTCACCAAACTTCTACAACACGCAAACAGGAGCTCTTGAGACCTCACTAGATTTAACGTGCATCAGCCCTGCTACTCGGCGCGCCTTTGGTGCATCAGAGCATGAGCCCATGACTCGATGGAAACAACTCCGACCGTGACCAAGACCATCAGGCTACCGTGGCCACAACTCATCCGATAAAGTAAACTCGAAATTCTTTTCCAGATAGAGTGACCACGGACTCGCTGCCGGAGCTTTGCGTCAAGTCATAGGTTCGAATCTTGATGCCATTGATGACTCGCCGTATAGCCGGGGCTATTCCACATTAAATCTGTCGAGGCTCAAAGTCCTCCCTTTGGCGTGGAAGTTAGGAGAGTGGTGCTTGCTCAGGTGTCGTCCTCGTCACTTGACCGAGGTTCAAAATATCAAGGACCATCGCCAATAGCCCCGTGTTGCTTCTAGTGTGACGTTAATAAAAACCAAATCAAACCAAATTTTTTCAGATCAAAAAATGTTTCAACATTAGTAGGTTATGGTGAAAGTTAATGGAGCATGAGCCAGATATAGCTATGCGACGCTAAATAAGATGTAACTGTGATCTACACGTTTGAAAAAAATAGAGAAAAGAAGAAAGGAAAATGGTTGACAAGGAGGGTTGAAACTATGGAAGGATAGCTAGGATACCATGGGAGCGCGTCACTTGTGTTTACCAAAAATAGCAAACACTGTAGGAAACAAAAAGATCACTAAGGTGCACCGGGAGTGAAAATCTTCTTACCTATCCTGAAAGCAAACCTCTGAAGGGTGCTTAAACATTTACATAATATTTTTATTTCCTACACAAAGCATATTGTACTATACAAGTCATTTCTATCTGAATCAATTCCTTTCTTTTCCTGCTGTAAAATGTATTCCATATTTCGTCTCATATACCATGATGCTTTCAATTGGTTTTTCTCTTAACATTTTAAAGAAAAAATTGCGTTTTTATGAAAAGTTTAAATATCAAACAAAGTCAAGAATATATTTGAAAATTGGGACATTTTTCTATCTGAAAACAGATTCCGAGCTTGGATCGGGCTCGTTGACATCAAATCGAAGACACAACTTTAAATTTTAGAAATTCTCTTCAAACAATTTGCTATTTTAATACGAAAAAATCAATTTACCCTTACATTATAAAATACCATATGCGGATCATATTTTATGTTAAAAAATGAATCGATTCAAACAGAAATGATTTGTATATAGGTAAAAATGTAATGTTCCCTATATGCTAGAGGTATAAAATATATACTGATATTTAAGTGAGTTTTTCTAACATTTGTGAAAAAGTTTGTACATGTCGTATTTTTTCTCAAATTAGGATAAAATATACTTTATGATAGTAATTCTAGTTAGTTTAAGCTCACAAGGACCAGAACATAATCACACAGCAACTGCAAAACGGTGGTTAGTGGACGGTAATTAATATACATGGATAATACAACAGTCATTCCCACCAAATGCCAATCGTGATGAATAAAGCTTACACTCATTCGGACCGCAAGCTAAAATTAATGCTGCTGTTACGTGTGGTTGTGTTATCGACAGACTCAACCACGTACCAAACATTTATTGTGATCGCTTGGTCTATATTGACCACTCTGAACAGCATTTCTGAAACCACATCTGAGCTATCTAAGCTTGTACATTTTCCGCTGAGTTGGCGATTTTTGCAAATCGTTCATATGTGGTTGGCGTGATGTACGGGTACAGGTTGCGCATATTAATCGGTGACGACATTTTCGTGAATGATAGTCTTCCATCGTTGATGGAAGACTATCATTCACGAAAATGACTATGATGAAGACTATGACTTCAGTCAGTGATCCGTCCGAGTTGACTATTATTTTTTTTATCTGTTTATTGAACCACCATTTTACAGTTGCCGTGATTAGTGAGAGCAAAACGTAAGAATTAGTACTTGAAGTTCAATCTGAACATCATCGACGCAATATTCGTGATTTTATTCACTGGTCAACTGAACGCTAATAAGGAACAAAAAATATTTTAATTAGTAAGAAGATATTAAGAATCATAAAATCGTTTGTGAATTACCAAACGGTTGAATAAAAACTTGAGTACGTGGAATAAAAAAAAAATCAAATGAAGCATGTGTTACATTTAAATACCAAAACCCATTATATGAACAATTTTTTTAAAACAAAAGAAATGCATAATTACCCAATATATATGTAAAATGATTAAATAAAGAGATATTTTGCTTCGCTAAAATTTATTCAACATTTAGCAAAACGTATCAAAATTCAAATGTTGAGAGTAAAAATATGATTAAAAACTGTTTGTTTGTAAACTAGGCGGTAAATAAAAAAAAAAAACTAACGGATCTGACATTGGTAAATTAATATGTCAAAAGTGCAACTTTTCATAAAAAGGAAATTTTTATATTAAGCAGAAAAAAAAAATTACAGTTTAGATTGCGAGGGTATAAAAATGATTATCTTTAATAGAATTCAGAATTAGAATTATTCCTATTTAGAGTTGCTTTTATTTAATTACTAATAACAAACTAATAATTAGAGCAAGATAGCAGTTTTCATTTAATTTTTTTATTAACGTCGCTCTAGAAGCAACACGAGGGCTATTGGCAACGGACCTCGTAATTTTGAAACTGAGCAACGTAGAAAGACGTAATTTTTTTTGTTTCTTTTAACATTTTTTCTAAACTACTTCGAAACTTGAAAACCATTGAAAAAAAAAAAAAAAATCTTCTATATATATATATATACGAGTAAGTATCCAAACGAATATAGAACATATAAGTTTTCTTAAAAAGTTTCAACAATACATGTCCTTTTTTAATCTCCGATAGTTGTTGCTTATGTGCGTGAATAAAAATCTATTAAAATATATGAAACATATTTAATATTAAAGCACGATTAAAATCTTCCAAAATCAAATTTTGAATTCGTATGAAAACATAAAGGATATCAAACTGTCCCGTCTTAAAATATACACTGAGTAATTTAAATGTTTTTTTAAAAAAATGTTTAACATTATTTAAATTATTAAAAAAATAATTTTGACACTTTTTTTTTCAGATTGTGCGGTCTATGTTGAATAACATTAAGGCTTACGAGAAGCAGGCTGTAAAGCCACAATTTCAGGATATCGATCCTCACGGGGACCCTATGTGTCATGGATTTGCTTATGTATCCTGGCAGGATCCAGAACATATCACTAATTGCCCACTCTCATAGAGAAATAAGGAGCATTCTTGATTTTATTCTGAATTGATTGATAATTTATTCACATTGCATTTAGAAACAACACGAGGGCTATTGGCAATCGACCTCTTAATTTTGAGCCACGGTCATGTGACGCGAGTGACACCCGATCTAGCACCCCATTTTCTTGTTTCCACACCACGCCAAAGAAAGGACATTGAATTTTAATAGTTTCAACAAGCATCAGTCTCGTTACATGACAGGACTTTAGTGGAATCAGGACTCAAACCCGCGCCATCATAGTCGGCACAATGACCCCTCGTCTATCGCGGTTGAATTTATTCTGAAAGCGAAAGGAATTGTTAGGCTACAAGCATTACAGAGCTCTCTCTGTGAAAGCGATTCATAAGCTTGTCCCATTTATTTGTGGTTGGTCCAGTTATTTTCAGTAGAAATTGATTTAATTTATCTTTTACATCAACTAATCTAACAATGAGGTTAGGAAATGTTTTCAAAAAGACAGAAAAGAGGAATATAACGTATTATTAAATGTAACTGGTAACAAATGGAGTCTCTCTTTCGATATGTTTACTTCTTAATTCTAACTGTTGAATGTATAATTCTTACTTGCAATTAAAAAGAAACACAGCAATACATACTGTAAATTTAGCAGTATCGAAGTAATGACGCCTTGCATAAAATATATCTTGAGTCAGTAAGTGCATGTGAGCAATAAACATTATTGTATGAATAAGTGGTCAAAACATATGGAAGCAAGAATATGTATTTAAATTAATTAAGCAATGCTGCATATGATTTTAAATTCAGCTGATTTCTGTTGTTTTAATAAAATAATTATAGCTAAGATTGGTTACTTCTTTGAAGAAAAATTTGATTAATGTCTTGTAAGAAATTAAAAACTGCAAATGCAAAATGATTAATTTAAAATTTTCTAAAACATTATAGATGCAAAAATGTGATGCTACTAGACTGACGACATAAATATAAAAAGAAGAGTTTGAATATAAAATGGGGGGGGGGGGAGGTATATTTTAAATGTTAAGATTTAAGTGTTAAATTAAATCGGTTTATTTCTGCTAGACTAAAACATTCATTTAACATAGCAAATCCACTTCAACACAAATTAATGTGTAAACAATATTACTAAATAAACCTATAACGTAATAAAATGTATTTATATACTCAAATTCTAAGTTTTTCCAATAAAAATTGTAATTGAATTCAAAGCGCGCTATTCGTCAACACAAGAATCCTGATTTTGAAACTGTATTTGATACACATCCTTTGAAAAGGTCTATTTTTCTAAATTAACATTTGTTTTACATAAAGACTTTACGAATCGCCAAGTAAACAATTTCGACGATACAAAATGTTTCACCTTTCCACTTCACGGTGACATCAGTAATATATACATCTATACTCACTCAATAAAATTCTTCCTTTCAAAATGTTGTGAACAAAAGACACGCTAAAGTCTGCACTGGTATATGTGGTAACCGAAAGATCATGGTCGAAAGTTAGTGGTCGGCGTTGTTTCAGTCAATTCGTGGATTCGATTCCTATTGCACATAAAATTTGTTTGGAATTCAAAGTTCTCATGTTAGCGTCGTGTGGAAGCAAGGGAAAAAAGTGCCGATTTTGTCATCTCACTGTGGTTCAAAGTTAGAAGATCTGTCGCCAACAGCACCAAATTGTTTTCAAGTTTTCTGTTAATACAAAATCGAATCAACCGTCTGCAGTTCACATCAAAACAAATAAACAAGCTAAAAAAAAAAGACCTTTGCATTTAAAAGTATTCTACCACTTGATGTAAAACCCAAGTTAAAAATTAGTTCAATTACAACAGGTAAAAGAAGAAGAGTTCAAGTTCATTCTTCACTAAAACATTTCAATTATCATGTTATCTAAAGCAAGGCGGAAAAAAATTAATTTTAACAGGAACAATGCTAATTCACTATCACTAAAAATAATAAAGGAAATTAATATTGTTAGTAAAATTCGAAGAAAACTAAATTATCATGTTAATAGAATTAATTTATATAAGTGACTTTCTAAAAAGAAATTTTCCCCATGGGGAATTCTTTTCTCCCTTCAAAAATAAGTAGAAAATGGTCTAAATAACTAAAGTAGATTTTAAAATTCATTTGAACCTTATTAAGTTCTAGAAATATTTATATAAAGAGCTGTATATATGTGTGTGCATGAGTATAAAGTTATTTTGAACAAACTTAAATCTTCCAAGATGTTAAAAAAAATTTCAGATTTATCATCCAATAAATATCTACTTTAAAACATTATTTTTAAGAGTTTAATGTATGTTATTTCCAATTAATATGAAAAACAAACCAGATTGTTCATAATATCCCCCCTTCTGGACATTATATTGGGGGGGGGAAGAAAGTTAACAATTGCAAATTAGTAGAGACAGCCAGTTCACGTCGTAGAACTAGTTATCATAATTTCTATTTTTAAAATATTTCCTGAGCAGCGCAGGTTATCGTATTAAAATGTGAACTTAAACAGTTTAAGTAAATGCAATTTTTGGTGTTCTATGTAATGTAAAGTGATAAGTGTTGAATCATGTATGATAATATAAAAAAAAAATAAAGCAAGTTTTTTAATAAATTGTGTTTCTGTTATTACAGCCAATTTCCTTTTCTGCAATTTTTCTTTTCAATCATACAATTCTGGATCTAAAAGATTCCGGCATCACTTCTTTAAACTCAAGCACTAGTTATATGTATTTCTAATTGCTTAGTACAATAGAATTTTGCTAAGAAAGATTAATTGGAACAGAACAAGTCAGGAATATCGAAAATCCGTATTAACTGGAGAATGAAAAAGAAACAAAATAAAACAAATAGAAAATCAGCTTTACATTGAACTATGAATCATATTTATAGAAGATAAAAACATCTACTCTCTGAACAATTGAAGTACACTTAAAGTTGTTTCATTATACATTTTTTAGACAATGTAGCATGTATGCCATTGGTCACTGGCATTAAAAGAAGTTTTGTTTACTTTGTACAGAATATAAATAGAGTCCCCCACCCCTTCCCAATTTCCTTTTAAAAATTCACAGCTACAAGATTTCAGTAAAAAAATCTGTAATCCAATTCATTATTCACAGCATAAATCAAGCTCATTTTAGATTGATATACACATTTAATACAAGTAAAGCATAACAAAAGTATTGGATAATTAATAAAAAGTAGAGAAAAATATTACAGTTTTTAATACTTTAAAACAGGCTTTTTGTAAGTTGATTTGGAAGCTTAATTTTTAAAACATTTATACAGGTTTTGTTTTGAATTAGCATTGCCATACTAAATTATTGAAGATCAGGAGATGAGAATTGCATCTTAGTTGATTATTCACTCCACTAACTGATGATATATATTTATTTGTTCATAGTTAGGCAATGAAATTAGAATTAGAAAACAATTTTAATTTCAGTTTTAAAATACAGAAAACTTATTTTCCTAAATCAGAATTCAGTACAGATTTTACTGGCACAGGACTAAATTTTGCTAAACTGCACCAAATATTCTCAAGGTTTATTATGAATTTTGCCTTTTTTATTATATCAAAACACATCTATTGCTGTATTTTTGAAGTTTAAATTTTGTACACAACTGTTTCTGCTTTCAATGCATTAAACTCTAGTAATATTCAAGCATAAGTTACATTAATCTCAAGAATTTTAGATTGAAAGAAAAATGACTAAATAGATCAAAATAGTTTTGATTGAGAATTAAACTCCATCTTTGAAAATATTTTCATTAAGAGAAGAAAAGGTAAATTTATTGCAATTAGAATCAATCGTTAATCCTTTTAAGATAACAATGCAGTTGTGTCACATAAATTCTTGTTATTTTTCAAATACATATTCAAAAATTTTTTTGCTTATTCAATCAACTTCATAATTTATAGCAAATAAAATCACACATATGATAAATGATTCCTTTAACCAAGACATTTCAATTATTAATTTTAAAAGGGGAAAAAATACATCGCATATTTAAAATAAAAACACTTGCAAAATGTATTCATTAACAACCCTACCTTCCTTAAATTGTAAGAATAGTTATATAAAGTAGCAGTTCATCTACTCGACAACTTGAAGTATCTGTTGTCACTCCTCTTACAATTGCACAGCAACCAAGTTAGGTGATCATACTTTTAAATAAGCATTAAAGGATTGGTAATTATTAATTTATTTCTATTGTTCACTTCATGCATGACCATTGAAAATTTCTTACAAATTAATTTACTAGAAAGATTTAAATTAATTTTAGCAATGTATGTCATAGTAACAATTCATCACAATTTTGGTCTAAAGTTTACTTATCCTACCACCTTCACTGCTTACTTAATGCAAGAGAGTTTTCATTCGATAAATATGGAACTGTTGGCAACACAAATAAGACCAAATATAGGATATCACAAAAGAGATTCACATATAAATTCTGCAATAACAGGAGTTGACTGAAGATAATTAATGAAAATCAAGGTATGGTAATGAAAAATATTCAAGCTAAATATACAGTGTAAGCTTAAATATTCATAAATTAAACCAAAAAAACCTAATTACTACACCTCCCAGAATATTAAGTCTGATTGTCATTAATAAAGCAGATCAAAATGGGGGGGGGGATGAGAATTTAAATTAAATTTCATTAATCTCTGTTAATTAATACTATACAATTTTTTTTTTACTTGAAAAACATTCACTTTGAAATTTTACAATTACATAATTTTGTAATCAATCCCAAAAAAATATTTACAATTCACACTTATTTCATTCAAGAAAAGTTTTTGGTTTTTCTCCCATCCTCGTTTCATTCAACCATAAAAAAATACACAACAACTAAGAGAGCAGAGATATTTTATTGTACTTTAAACTTTATGGTTTTCATAATTTATCAAGCAAATAAAACATTTTAGCTGCATTGAGATTTCTTAAACTATAGCTCACTTTTAAGAGCTAAGAGAAAAAAAGGTTGAAAGAAAAATGAACTATTCCTGTTGATACTGACAATATGCTTGCACTAAGGAAATATCACATAAAGACAATTTTTGGTAATAAAAATCAATAATAAACAAATTCTAATCTGAAAACAAATATTTCTACACATTCCATTCTTGTGCAGTCAGAACAGTTTCCCATAAACAAAATATTTCGGCAAACAAAAAAGAAATTATATATACACTTAAACTTTTTATATAAAAGAAATTACGTGCTAAAAATAAATAGAGTTTGATAGGAAACAGTTCCAAAGCATATTACCAGTAAATTCAGAAATACCTCATGTTCTCTTCACAATAGACGATTCAGTTGATAAGAATTTGATCCACTCGATTGAAAATTAAAATAAATTGGTATATTGAAGTGGCTAACCTTTAAAGACTTTTCATGATAAAAATAAATATAATAACTGGAACCAAGTTTACTATTAACTATAGTTGTTAAGACTAATTAAATGTTTCATAACTCAAGGTCGTACAAAAAATTTGCATAAAAGTATTTTTGTACTGTTACTGAGCTTATCTTATTAAAGTGGATAAAGTATTCTTGCAATAAGGCTTAGCTGGAAAGAACACATCAGCTTAAATTATTCTCCTGCCATCAACTGACGCAGTAAAAATTAGCTCTGTACTTGGTGATATCTTAACAACAATTCCAAATCTCATACGACATTTTCAGAACATGAAAAATACTATATGTACCTAAATTTGAGAACACTGATTGATTGAAATATAAACATGATACACATACCACATCTGACAGAACATGACAAAACATACTTTGATCACATTTTAAATGCAACAAGTAATAAGTTTCCTTAACAATATGAAATTACACAACACGTTTAAATGTCTGTAAACAGTGATTACACATATTTATATGCTTGCAACATTTTTTTTCATCTGCAACATGAATAATAAATAACAATATATAAAATAATTACTCCCATATAAACTTTGGTAAACAGACCAAAAATAGATGTAAATTGTTTCATACTACCAAATTTATCAAAAAAATATGACATCCAAAAACATTCTACAGGTTTTAAAATAATGATTTAGAATTTTACTATTATTAAACCACACAACTAGGATTTATAGATTGAAGATGAAGTAAACCACAAATATGTGCAAACATCAGCACTTTATCCTTCAACAGAATTAAATTGAGTTTTACATTTACTCATTTAAAATGCTATCAAACTTATGTGATATGAAAATAATTTAAAAGAAAAATGTGGCTTAAAAAAATAAAAAGAAACATACACATAAAAGGAACCATATTAAGGAATAAATAAAGCTTAAAAAAGTACTATATTAAAAAAAAAAAGTCACAAGGTTAAGGACAGAGAAGTACAGAACACATATTTCATTAATCACAAACAATGTAAAGATTTTGTGCTTTGCTTATATTTGTGCAAAAATGTTTATTACTCATCATAATAATGCAGTATTTATTGCTCTTGAATGAACATTTTTAACAAAGAATAAAGTTTTGTATAACATGTTTAACTAAAAGGCAACCACTTCAATATACATCGATACTTTTCCAATTCTAATGATATTGCCTTAATTGAAGAAAGGATTTGTTTAATAAAAAATTTCTACACTAAGCATAATAGTACAGAGTTTTAATATTATCATTTCCACTAATTTAAATTATTTCCTCTATTGTAAATGTGGCCTAGATTGAGTTTGCTGTGTTTGAGGGGGCTGTGCTTGGGCTTGGTCTTTAAAATACTTCTCCACCTTAAAAGATAAAATTTTGCAAAATTAAAACACACATCAAATTATAGGATAAATATTTGATCTACATAACAAAAATATTACATCTTCTTATGAAATTATGCATAATATTTATATAAAGTAATCAACATATGAAAATAACAGAGAATTAAGTAATATGCAGTCATAATTAGGCAGTTATTATCTACATGTGCTGATACATTATGAACTAAAAGCAATAATTTAATTAATGTGACAGCACATATATATAGAGCAAAAAAAAAAAAAAAAAAAAAAAAAACCTTCAAATTTTATGAAAAGGTAAAATATCTGTCTTGTGACACTTCATAAAATATAATCGTAATTAACAAAAGGGAGCAAAAGCTTTTCATGTTTCATTAGTTTCACAAATTTAACTGAAAAAATCCAAAATTGAGTAAGATTTTATAATTTAAAAATAAACAAGAAATCAAAGTGTTCCCTTTATGTAAAAATAACAATACACAGCAAACTACTTTCTACAGAATGTATTTTAGACAAATCAAAAAAAAAAAAAATTCAATTCTCTAAAATCAATTCACAAAATTACTATACAAACCATAAATATAATAACATATTGATCTTTAGGCTTTTAAACTTCTTTTTAAAAAACTGATTTGGTTATAAAAAACATAGCATACAAGAAGCTAAATTTAAAAGCATGTACACAGAGTTTAGCTTTTTTAAAGAGCCTAAAAACTATTAGTTTATAACATGGGTTAATGTCATTTATATTGAAAATTAACAGCTTTTCTGAAGCATTTTTTCATAGTAATGTCTTCAAAATGACATTTTTATTAAAATAAATAAATAAAAAACTCATCTTTTACATTACATATATGAAAAATTATCACATACAGAAACTTAATTTTAAAAATATGAGTAATTAAAAAAATTATAAAATTTATATAATGACCCCCATTTTTTGTGTTGAAAGTTGAAATTATAACTTTTAAAATTTTGTTAGAAACATACTCATAACAAATAGATCAACTCACAATAAAGACATTTTGAAAGAAAAAAAAAGGCAACAGATTGAAGCAATGAATAATTCTCTTTACTTATATTTACAAAAAATTATAAGTTGGTTTTAAAAAGACAAATGAACCTTTTTAAAAGACAACAAGGGCTAAAATCTCGTTCGTATAATAAATGGCCTCATGTTATTTGCATAGAAAATAAACATTTACTAGACATTTCAACATCTGAATAATTTTTTAGAATTCAACATCTGGAATTTTTTTCGCGATATTAAATACTCTTTCACGTTTTGAATTACGGTGAGGAATATGCAAAATAGATAGTATAAGAAATAAAATTTTATATTTAAAAAAGTCTCTTAAGGTCTTTTTGCTGACATGAATTCAGAGCATCAATACATTAATTTTATAAAACAGATCCTATATTTATATAGAACTAAACTATATTTTTTAAGTTCATCAATTCTTTCAGAATCATCATTCAATAATTTATTACATTATTTTAAGCATACAAGGATATTATATAATATAATACTTTATACTACTAAATTTAAATAGATTTATATTTATTAAATCTGCTACCTCAGCATACCTGCTTGGTGCCCTTGGCATCATCTTTCAAAAAAGAAAGAGACACGATGGGTGAAGCTAATGGTATATTATTCTTCCCAAGAAAAGATGAAAAACAATACTTCAGCCTTGAAAAAGTAATCCTATTTGGATCAAATGTTGAATTTTGCATTTGTAACATACTTTAGTATATTCACGACAAGCAATACATTGCATGGCTTGAAAACCAAAACTCCATCAATCTACAGACAAAGAGTATGTGAATCAAAATCAAACAACACATGACTGGGTCACATGACAACCCAATTTTCCATTTCTGTCACTGCCATTGAATTCACAGCAGACACACTAGTTGGGCAGTGGCCTTCATTCATATGTTAAGTTTACAAAACTCAGGAAAAATACGCAGCAGATACTAGTTTTTTGTCAAAAAGAAGTTTTTGGTGATTAATATTTATCACACAATCAGTTTTCTTTGCAGTTTAAATGGTCCAAAAAGACTGAAGATGATCCATTTCAAAGATGAAAATACACAAAAAATTGACGATTTGATCTGAAAAGACTTCAGGTTGAGTATTCATGCAGTGGATCAAACTATAGGAATCAACAGCAGATTTTGTATTAAATTTTAACATGAGGAAAGTGTTTAAAAATGGCACAATTGAATAAAAAGTACCTAGAATGAATATTTGTGTAGACACTTCAAAAGCAATTGAAAGGATCTTAAAATTCTTAAAATGAATAATATAGGAATCATTTTTTTAACTTACAATCCAGAAATTAAGTGCAAATCAAGGCAATAGAAGAGCCCCAGTTAATCATGACAAAAGAAAGCTCAAATGACAAAATCAAAATTTAAAGTAATTGTATTTTTCAACATCAATGGGGTTATAAACCTTAACTGGATATCTGAGGATAAATTGTGAATTAGCAATAACTTGAGGTTTTAACTACTCTCAGTTAAAGGGTAAGAAAAAAGTCTATTAATGAGATTCTTCATCAGAACAGTATCCCAACTTGTACTGCATTGTCAATCCAAGACATTTTTGATCAAGAATAAGATCCCTGAGTTGGAACACCTATCCTATTAACTCAACCTTACTAATGACTATTTCCTATTCCCAAAGTGAAATCAGTATTTACAAGAACAAGATTCAAGATGATACAAACTGTACAAGACAAAGTGATGGAGACTATGAACATTCGTTCTTAAAATAACTTCCAATACTGATTCAACCAATGGAAAATTAAAGGATAAAGATCACAGAGGAGAATATATCACAAAATACATATATTTCTAGCTTCTTTAATGATTTATACAATTAAATTTGGTTTTACAAAAGCTTTTATAGGTTTGAAAATATATTTTGCCCCTTAAAATATCACAAGAAACATTCAGTAATTTAAAACAAACAAAGCAAACACTGTTATAACTCATAAGAAGAGAGTTTGCACACAAACACAACTTTGTTTTTCTCACCAAATTTGAACTCTAAAGATTCATATCTTCTTATCTGAACAACTGAGATTTTGAACTGGCTGTAGTAGGAAGCTGCCTGCCCTCATAAAACTGGAAAAAATTCCTGTTTACAAGCAATATAATATATTTGCTTGTTATCTAGTTTTGTGATCACTGAATAATTCAGATGTGATGATTTATGAAACAGAATTAGACTGATTCAAAGAATTTATTATACACAAACAAGATGAGTTGAGCTATAGAAAAAACTGCTAATGCAACGGAAACACATATGGGGGAAAAGCAGTTAGTTGCTACACCTAACAAGAATACAACTATGAATCACCTAAAAACCAACCACTATGATATGCTGCAGAAAGAACAAGATGACAATTATGTATTGAGTTCTTTTAAACTTAATGGCAACAAGTTAAACAGGTTTAATTAGCTTATTTTCCTGTTGCTACAAATGGGAAAAGATAAATTTGAGCTGTAGGTGTAAAATAATTGAGAAAAATAAACAATCTAGGAATGAAAGCGTAATTAAAGGTTGAAAAGTATACATTTTACATGCAAAGTTTAAAAATGACATGTATGATACAACTATCCAATATAAATATGTAGGAAAATATTGGGGGGGGGGCACCCTCAAAAGGCAATTGCAGTCACAGCAGTACATTTTGGATGGTAAACATGTTGAAAAAAGCAGTTAAACCAGTTCAGAGTGTGAATGATAGAGGAATTTATGGTCTTAAGAACCTGATGTGATCATGTCACACCAAACAAGAAGTAACTGATATAAAAATTCATTGACACAAAAAGTGGAAAATAGAGAAGAATTACTAGGCCATCCTGGGGGCTTACTAAAGACAGTAAACCCTATAAGAAAGAATATGACTAGGGTACCTGTGGGGCATGTTGTCTGAGCTTACCAAAAGAAGTTAAGTTCCTCAGAGGAAACTAGTTCTGAAAACATTTTTTTCAAAGATCAACTAAATATTTGGTTTACTGACTGGAGCAAATGAATTAGATTTGACCAACATCAAATCCCTTTGCAAATTTCAAATGAAACTGATGTGATAATACAGTTAATTCAATTTAAACACTGATAAGGGGTAACTAGCAGTCTAAATATCAATATATAACAGGAGAAAAATTATTTTGTTTTATTATTGTAGAGATAAATAAGTTGAAAATGTACAAGTTGTTTTAATATATATTTATATAGATGCAAGAAACAAAGTAGACAATACTTCACTTGGAAGATATACTGATGGGTGTCTAAATGATTTGGTAATGAAATTGTTAAATATCAATTTTAAGTCACAAAAGGAAACACAGTTTATCTTCAGATACCTAATAACTTCTATAAGAACATTTTTAATTGAATACTTTTTTAAGAAAAGGAATTTGAATAAATTTATTAAATATATCTATATGTAACAAATATATCACAATGAAACAGCAGTATAGTACACTTCAACAACATGTGACAATACAGTGAAACAGTATAGTACTTCCAGGTCCATTAAATTTAAAATGCAAGTTTCACATTACATTTTAACACTTACATTTCTTTTACTGGTTATCACCTCCCATTTTGAAATGTATCTTAATTAAATGTTTATATAAATATATTTAGTAATAATCATAAAGCTATATGTCAGATTTTAGATTTTCTGCTATATCAAAAGGTAGGGCACCTAAGATGACTCGAGCTGGAACTGTTAAGGTTGTCTTATAAGCTTGGCTGATCACTACTAGGGATCTTCTAAAATTTTTAAATTGTTCAAGAATGCTTTTGATTAGAGTTTGGGGGAGGGGAATTCTGTTCATGAGAAAAATTGTCTTAATTTTTCAAACATTATCGAGCTACTAATTAATGAAATCAATAACATCATTGCTTAAAACAAATGTCTGAATGTGTAATTTGGGAGGATCCAACTTAAAATCAGATGTTGCGCATCAAATATATTCAACACTTGCCCCCAATGTTAGGTATAAAACTAAAGTATATATACCTAACGTTTTTCTAATAAAGGTGAAATGAAATAAGAACTTCTTAATCCAGATTTTTTTTTTTTTTAATTTTTTAGGAATCCAACAATATTGTTCAGCTTTCTCTAAGTAGCTAAATTATAAAAATATTTTTTCATTGAAATTTTAATGGGGTCATTTATAAACATTCCAGGAATAAATACAAAATATGCACTTTCCACAGAAAATTTTAAATATTTACACATATAACACTTATAATATGTATTTTAGGTATGAAATAAAAAAAAACAAGGATAAAAACAAAACATTAAGCTTAATTAATGGCTTAAACGTTTCAAAAGTCTTAAGTAAAATATTTTTGAAGTGTATTAAACCTTAATATTTCAAACACTAGTCTACATATAAACAAAGTAGAAAACAATTTACAGTCGAAGCTATGAGAAATTGTCAATAAAAAATTTTATTCATTGAATTCTGTTCAATATTCTTTCCCTTTTATGTATATTTGAAATAATCAGAATGAAGCAAATACTGCATCACTCAAATGAAAATACCACTTCATCAATACCATACAAATTTAAGACTAACTGGTTTACTAGAATAATTGCCATAAAAAGACTTACGATTCTGCGAACATGATTAACAGCATCACCATCTCCTTTACCAATCGGTTTACAATTCTCTGGCCGATATGGTGGTGTAATTGTAACTTGATTCATAACAACAATATTTTTACCTTGCCAGGTAACTTCTGCTATTCTGTATTTATAAAAAAAAATTTGCTAAGTTAGTAAATAAAATCTACCAAGTTAGTATATCTTTTATTAAAAAAAAAAACTCATTCATACTTCTTTTTATGAACATTTGATACATTTCACAATAAATAAAAAAATTGGACTTTAAAAGTTAAAAAAATACCTATAGAATAACTTTAACATATATTAAAATATTTGATTCTGAAATCAAATGCAAGTAATTTTACCATTTATATACTTTTTCTATCAATATTAAACAAATCTTTAAACAATAGAATAATGTGTACAAATATAAATAAGAATTTTTTTTCAACCAATAAAATTGAATTAAGAACTAAGCAAATAAAAATCAAACAATCAAAATACTCACGTCTTAGTGATTGCCAAAAACAGTCTAACTGCTTCATTACCAACACCAGCTGTCAAAGCAGTCACTAAGCGCTGTCGTTCCTTAACATGTTGTTTAGCTCGTCCAGATAACTATTAAAAATCAATTATATGAATACATTCATTTTACTTAACAAATAGAAAATCAAGTTAATAACTAAAAAAAATTAACTTGGTCTTTTAATCAGTAAAATTTTATTGTTAGATCAATAATATATACAATTTAGAAGTAAAAAATTGGCTAGGTTTGGTTGGTTGGTTTATTAACGTCACACTAGAAACAACACGAGGGCTATTGGCAATGGACCTCATAATTTTGAACCTTGGTCAATTTACGACGACAACACCCGAGCTGGCACCCCCTCTCCTAAATTCCACACCATACCAATGGGTGGACTTTAATCCTTGACAGATTTAACATGCATCAAGGCTACTGGTTGCATCAAGGCTCGAACCCACTACTCAACAAAAACCGCTGGCCGCGAGTCCACGATTACTAGGCTACCGCAACCACAACTGAGAAAGGAAGGTGGTTCATATCTGGTACACATCAAATATAGTATCCAGTGTGGGGGTACTTTTGGTTCCTAGGAGACTGAACTCTATAAAGTCAAGTCTTGACTTTAAAGTTCATGGGAAACAGAAATATTGCTCAATGTTGCACGAGTCCAATTGTCTTTAATGAGGATCTTGTCCTAATGTATCGAAGACCATTAACAAACTTGTTAATGTGCTCGCCATACCTTCAAAAACTGCTGTCCACAACTAACTCCATAGAGCATTTGTGGCACACTACATGCACAAAAATATTTACTACATGGAACATGTACGATAATCTCTCATTTTGATTCTTACCTCATACTTATTGTGGCAAGGGATACACATATCCAGTAATCCAAATGAGCTGTTTAGCATCTTTGATACTACAAAAAAATTTATCCTCCTTCAAAGGAACTGAAGTTCAAAAGAAAAGATGTCTCTTTTCTATATAAATCTCATTGTGTAAATTCTTTCTGTATATTGGCAATTTATTATTCCATTCAATGCATACCAATAATTTGATTACTTATTTTAAAAGTCCAAAAATTAGTTACAGATATCGACTAACAACCCAATAGTTCACTTTAATCAAAATTTCTAATATTTTTGAATTGGTAATGACACATCAGGCCCACTTAATACTATTAAACACTTAACTTCTCCACTTAATATCTTCATTTCCAAAAAAATAAAGCACTAAATTAATGTTATCAGGCACATTGTTAAAATATAATTGCATTCTCCTAAATGATTAATGAAAATATGTAGAAATATTTCAAGGATGATTTTCCTTAAAGCCATTTACAAAATGAACTTTAAAAAGAATATTTTTTTAAAAATCACAAAAAAGTTAAGTAATTTGATTGAAGCTATAGATTTTTAATTTTGAAGATTTATTAATTTTAAAAATAAAAGATCCTATTCAAAAATTTTCAAATTAGTTTTAATATGTAACTCTTTAAATTCAACTAGAACCTTTCACTAAAAACTCTTTTTGATAGATTTCAAACATTTGAAAGAAATTTATAGTAAAACTAATTATAAAAAATAACATTCAATCTCATCTTTTTAAATTAAGATTGAGAAATTGTAAGTACACAATTATGGAAGTAATTTGCAATTGTTTTCATGAAATCGAATTTTATGATACAAAAATAAGATAGAATATAGTAAAACAGAGTTTGAGTATATATTTATATATAACAACATAAGAGATTTAGATAACAGGATTGAAAATAACAAAAAAGAATTTACATTGCTCTAAAATCTTTATACCTACTTTTTCTATATTTAATGGCAAAAGAGTCTGAGTTCCATTTACAGGAGTAGTGACTTCTTTTTTGATGACGACATCTTCAACAAAATCCAGATTGATCATACGCATATCATGAACATTTGCTTTTCCAGATTTGCTCGAGCATTCTTTATTTAAATTAAGGTACAACTTCAAAATTTATATTACTTAGGAACAATTAATTAACAAAAAATAATAAAATTCTGAAATCTTAAAGAATATTCTAATTATTTACGAGTGAAATTCAAATATCAGTAAAATTAAAAATGTTTACATTACACAAAGCTACATCAAAAGATGAAATTTAGAATTAGTTCGCAACATAAAAATTTATATAATTATAATACAGAGAATTTTATAAAAACCTCATTTTAAGGTTAATTAACACACTCCTACTTCATTTCTAATTTGTGAAATGTTTCAATTTTATTTATAAATAAGATAGCGACACTTTTAAGTAACATTTGATGGAAAATGCATCCATACAAATAATTTCAATTCACGCTTCCTAACAAAAGAAATTATGAGTAACTTCTAAAAAACACAATTAAAAAAACAAATGTTTGAAAACACTTACAGCAAAATCCAAAAATAAAGTATGAATTACTCTTGCTGTATTCTTTCCCAAACTTATTTGATTCATCCCTTTTAACTTGAAACAAAATCTCGAGTAAAAAAATTAGGTTCTAAAACTTAACATGATCAACTAAATAGCTATTAAAAATGCATATTTTTAAAGATTCCCAATATAAAATTTAATATTTGATAATGGAAACACAAAAATCAAAATGCCAAGGAGGTTTTTAAAGTAATTCCCTTTCGTTATTTTAAAGTACAACTATTGTATTTTTAAAATAACAAGAACTAATGTTAACAAATGTTGTACTCAACCTTTGTTGATATCGTCGATTTCATTGCAACAAATTCAGTGCATACAATTCTTAACTAATTTACTGCGGAAAAGCATCAACACGTATTCCTTTTTTTTATATTTTCATAAATAATAAAAATCATATGATTCATACGCAATGAATTAAGTTTTATAGAGAGTCAGAATTAAAAAAAAACATTCTGAAGTTTCAAGGTTTCCAACATTTTCATAACACGTTTTTTTTTAAATTAAGCAATATTTCATAAAATCAAATGAACCAAACTGCAAAATTATTCTAAAAATTAGAAATGAAATAAATAATAATGGTTAAAATATGAAATACGGTCAGAGAAACAGATTATAGCGGCACATAAGGCGGAATACATGAAGAAATTGGAAATAAGATTTTCTTTACAAGTAATTTCACAATGCAAAAGGATACTTATAAATAATATTTTAGTCTGGTAATCGAAAGCAATTACTTCTCCTTCAAAATCGTCACCGAAGCATGTTTTACAACTAACTATTGTTCCAACACTAAATAAATTGAATTCTTCTGGATCATCAGCCATAGTACACTTCATGGTGTTACAGGACCGCATTAATGTCAACAAACAATAATTAGTTTTCAACTATTGATGCACAAAATTAAATCACTCTAAATACAGTGCTAAATGATCCAAAAATAACAATTAAAAATTTCGAAGCAGAACACAAAGTTATCTATAATTATTCAGCACGTGAAATTTTTTTGGCTTAAGTGCGAGATCAGTATAAGAAATATGCTTTCCTTCATCTGGCAATAGACTCAACTAGAATGCTACTGATTAGGCCATAAATATTAAATAAGAAATATTTTTTTATTGAAATAAACATGTTTCGATAATAGGATGTTTTACTATATTTTCACATAACTAAGATTATTAAGCTTTAAAAAAATACTATCATAAGCAAAGAAAATACTTTTAAAAAAAAAAGTCCTATAGAATAGCCTTACCTCAATTTTCCTGTAATCCCATTTGGAATAAATTCGTTCTTTCTCAGAAATTCCTGGTTAAGCTCATATACTTTGAAAAATCTACATTTAAGAGTTTGATGCAGCATAAAATCTAGAATTGCACTAAAATTAATGAATGACTTTATAATTTGTGTTCTAAAGACGCTGAAATTAAAAGGGAACAATTGTATCGAAAGTAACATATTCTTGAAAAATAAATAGAACAGGAAATGTTATAAAAACCTTGGATGATCATATAAATTTCCTATGAAACAAATGAAAAACCTTTAGTTAAGCAAATTAACCGGATTATAATAGTTGGTGAAAGAGCATTATCTGAACGCAAAAGGCAAAATGATTTCTCTTTACCAGGCGTAGTTATAAAAAATTCTTTCGGAAATAACACTATATACTGTGGTGTAGGCGCAAGTATTCCAAGGAATCCATTTCATTTTTTAAAAATCTTTTATTGACAATTTTTTATATAGAACACACACATTCACATCACATCAAAAATCATCTTGCATGCAAAAGCTTTGGGCATCCGTCGCCGAACAGACTAACTGTGGGTGAGAATAAAAGTATCAGTATCCGCAGTAAATAAGCAGGAAGTCATGACGTCAATGGAATACAGATATACTTTCCAAAAATATGAAGAAAAATGAAAAATAAAAAGAACTGTATGACGTCACACATCTCCTCCCCCATAAGATCTTTTTACGATAATAAAAAGCATTTATATTAAAACTTAACTTTCTTAGAAAATTATCATTACATAAAAATGAGATAAAGCATGGCAGTCATTTACCAATCCAACTTTTTGACATAGACAAGACAAAAAAAATTCCAAAATTATTATGATTTTTCTAAATCTTTCACTCATCAAAATTATTATGATTTTTCTAAATCTTTCACTCATCAAATTGTTGTTTTTTTCCTATTTAAAATAGTCTACTTAAGCTATCGGTATTCTACTAACCAAAATATGCATCTGAAGAATAATTAATCATCTTCATATCCAAAATAAATGTATGAATAATTACACATTATTCAAGTTACATATTCAGGCATATCCAAAGTATGACAAATCAACTTATGAAAATATTTACAACACAAATATTTTGTAATTTGGAAAATACCTCACAAATTAACTTTTAATTATTAAATATTTCGACTGTGTACATCAGTATTTTCATGCCTTCTATTATAGATAACTATAAAATTATATTGATTTTATTATTTAATGTGTTTAAAGTTGTATAGAGTGTCTTTTATTATCAAGCATTGTAGATGATTCAGTAATGTTATTCACTGTCAAAGAACTATATACATTCTCAGTTACACTTGAAATTTCATCATCATCACTGCGATAATGTTTAACCTTTTTGATAATTTATCATCTGATTCATTTCTAGAAGAAGAATATTCACACATGAAAACTTTTACGAGCGATTTTACTCACATTACCTCTAATATCCAGTGCAATAATATTATCTGAAAATTTTAAAATGGTAGATTTAGAAATAAAGCTTTTACAAACTTTAGATAACGTGTTGGTATTATAAATATTTTGAAATTCAAGATTAAATGGGGTTTCAACGCTTTCATTTGAATGTTCAGAATACCGAGTCCTTGATTTATTACAGTTTTTTTTTAACTGTACCTGAACTTTCTCCATTATCTAAAAATATTTCTTTCTCGTGCAACTGTGAATCATAAGGAATGATTCAGAGTTGAATTTAATGACTTTCCACTGTCAGTCAATCTCTTTCGGTCATTTATTTTATTCAAGTAATCCAACTATTTGTCCTCTGCATCGAAATACATTACATTTTCCTCATCTGTATTATTTGCTGAAAATTCGTGTTTTTCTTTTTATCATTATACAGTAGGTATCAATACGATTGTAATGTTTGATTGTGGTTCGAAGATATAGTGAAATGAGTTACGCCTTTTAAAACTTAACAAAACTTTATTTAAAAATTAAAATAGGCTCGTAGCACTCCTAGGGAGGCCTAATCAACTGCTCCCCTGTTACTGAGACCTTCAACTCACTTTACAATAATCTCACTTTTTCTCCCTCCTCGAGGGCGGTACTGCCAGCGCGCGTAGCGGAGGCTCTGAACTATTGCTTGGAGGGGAGGGGGACACTACATCTCCCCACCAAGCTCTGACGTTACATTTGTGTACAAATTTAACTCAGCAGCTGAAACTCTCAAAATTAATACTCAAAATATTCACACAATGCAAAATTAGTTCACAATTATTAACACAAAATGCACTATAGTAATTATAAGAAAAGAAGCAATACTTAAAAGCGAATAATATTACACATTACAAATTATCACAAATCACACACATTATAAAACATTAATTAATATAAAGTTCTTGATTTCAAAATGACTCAAATTAATAAGATATTCTAAATGTAAAAGAATGGAAAGAACACATCAACAACCACAAATACACATATAAAAAAATCAAAAATATATCCTTGCTTTCAGAAATAATTGATGATGTTCACACTAAGCGTGATAACGCATCTGCATGAGGCATTTTAGCTCCCGCACAATGTTTCAGAATTAGGTTAAATCTTTGCAGGGAGAATGCCCATCTTTGCAGTCTAGACGATTGCGGTGCACTTTTTGTTAAAAATGGGAGCGGATTATGATCCGTGTAGAACTCTTTCGGTGCCGAACACCCACGATTCAAACTTTTTCAAACTCCACACAATCGCGAAAGCTTCCCGCTCAATGGTTGACCAAGCTTGCTGGGCCTTGGTCAGTTTCTGACACGCATAAGATATTGGGTAAGTCTTTTCATCCAATTTTTGGGATAAACATGCAGCAATGCCAACTGATGAAGCGTCTGAATGAATGATGTATGGCCGGTTCATCACAGGAGTATACAAGGAAGGAGCATCGGCAAGCGTACCTTTTAATTTTTTGAACACTTCTTCATGTTTATCAGTCCATGGAATTTTGTCGGAGACTCTCTTTTTAGTTAACTCCGTGAGGGGATACACGCTCCGAATATTTGGGAATGTACTCGCGATAGTAATTGCACAAACCGAGAACACTAAGCAACTCTTTCTTATTTATCGGAGATGCCAAGTTTCTTATTGCACGCACCTTTTCAGGATCAGGCTAATGTCTTCCTGAACCTACAACGTGTCCTAAAAATTTCACATGGGGTTTCACGAAATCACATTTCTTAAGGTTCACAGTGAAGTTTAATTCTTCCAACTTCGATAAAATGATGTTCAAATGCTGCAAATGTTCACTGAAATTTTTCGAAAATATGGCAATGTCATCTATATACGCACGGGCGAATTCTCTATAAGGAGCAAGTGATTCATTACCCGTTGAAAAGTAGCAGATGCATTTTTCAGCCCAAAACTCATGACTTTAAATCTATACATTTGGCGATGAGTTTTGAAAGAAGTAAAATCTTTACTTTCTTCCGACATCGGGATTGCCCAATATCCCTTCAAAAGATCCAAAGTAGTTATTACGTTAGCTCTGCCAATCGACTGGATCAATTCTGTTGCGTCATCCATAGGGAAATCATCCGTTATCGTTGCACAGTTCAACGCCCTGTAATCGATGCACAATCTCATGGATCCATCTTTCTTATTCACACAGACTACCGGATATGCAATCTCAGCGTTGCTTTCCTCGATTAATCCTAATTCCAATAATTCTTGGATTTGTTGATCTACTTTTCCCTTCAATGCTTCAGGGATCCTGTACATGAACGGTTTTTTCCGTTCGACGTTCGGCTTTAAATTGATTTTATGAGCATCAACTTTAGCAATGTTTACATTGCCAGTAAACAGTTTTTGGTGCTCACTTAACAATTCTAGCAATTTGGTTTCTTCCTCATCTTCCAGATGGCTTACATCAATATGCTCCAATAATTCTTTCATTCCGGGCCTCAGAGAAGTTGGAGTGGGAAGAACTTCACCAAAGTCTTCATCGTCTTCGAATATCACACCGATAGCATTAACTCTTGGGTAATACCTCCTTATCTTATTCACATGACAATGCCGAATTTTTCCATCACTCAATTTCACTTTATAAGAGTGAGGAGGATTCAAACCAACTATTTCTCCAGGGTCGGTCCACTGCGTGTAGAGCTTGTTAGTTGAATCAGGTATCAATAAGTATACTTTTTCGCCCATCTCAAAACTTTTGGAACGAGTTTGCGATTGAAATATCTTGCATAAGCTTCTTGTCTTCCGGAGGCAATTAATAACGCCTGCTCAGCAGCCATCTCTAAATTGATCTTTTGTTCTTGTAAGTAGTCAACCACGAATTTTCCTATGTTCAACGGAATGGCAATGTCGCCTTCACCAGCTTGATTTTAACACACTCAGGGGACCTCTAGCTGTTCGTCCATACATCAACTTGAAAGGTGAAACTCCCGTTGTGCAGTTCGGGACTTCTCTGTATGCGAAAAGCAAGTACGGGATATATTTGTCCCAATTACTTGGATCTGTCCTAATCACGTGGTGCAATGAATTTTTTAATACTCTGTCGTACCTCTCCACAAGTCCATTCGACGCTGCGTATCCAGGAACTGAAAATAGTGGGGTACAGCCTAAGCGCTTCATGAATTCTTGAGTTAACTTTGAAGTGAAATTAGTACCCATGTCGCTAGCAATGACATTTGGAATTCCTGTCCTCATAAATATCTCCATTAACGCGTCGCATGTAGCTTTAGCAGACAACGATCGAAGAGGAATCGCTTCCGGCCACCTGGAATGCTGGTCTATCATAACAAGACAGTATTTGTGTTTTCTGGCCGAAGGTGGGTCAATCTCGCCAATTATATCAACATTCACGACCTCGAAAGGTAAATCTGGTCTAAGAACAGGGGTTATAGGTACTTTATCCGTAGCTTTCTCTTGGCTTCTTAATTGACAGTTATTGCAAGATTTGCAATACTCTAAAATGTCCTTCTTCAAATCAGGCCACCAGAAGTTAAAAGAATTCTTTCGTTGGTCTTTTTGAATCCCATATGACTTCCAAAAACAGATTCGTGAGCCAATTTCAATACTTGAGGTCTTCTAATTTTAGGTAAAACCAGTTGAGCCACCGTTTCTCCAGTTACTTTATCGTCGTGGAATAGTAGATCATCTCTCAAATAAAAGTTTCCTTTTTTCAAATTAAATTGTTTCCATATACAGCTTTCAACGTATCACATTTTAACTGCTGATCTCTTAATAATGCTCTTTCACTCACGCGATGTTGATATTCATTCTCCTCCTGCGTGGGAAATAATATTTCCAAACATAAACATTCTTCATTTTCTAATATATGTTTTCCGCTTTCTGCTCTTCCTGTTGTAATGAAATCAGACTTCTGTCCCCCACAGCAATTTCCATAAATCTCCGATGTTGATTCATCGCTTGTGGTTTCGTTTGCTTTCTCTTTCAACATTTGATATATATTTAATGGTATAATCGCTTGACCTTGGATTTTATCTGTGATCGCTGCTAATACTTGAATAGGTTTTGAAAATGCTTCGTTTTTCTTGTTCTTTATCCATAATTGAACACTGGAAAGAGAAGCTTCTATTTTTTCTCCGAATGCGCTTTTTAAAATTATTTTCCCTTCCTCATTCTTTTCATCTGAAATGAGATCCGAGTTCAACACAGTTATCATCGATCCGGAATCAATTAAAGCCGTTGCACTCTTTCCGTTGACAGCAACTTCAACATATTGGAGATCACTCATAGCTAATTTTGGTTCGCTTGATTCTTTCTTATTTATGCTTTCTAAAAGGAACTCAGTTCGAATTTCTGCGGTCACTGCTTGATCATCTTGCTTGTGTCTATCGATATAACCATTCACTCCCGTCGCTTTGTATCTTTTTGGACAGTTTTTCGCCAGGTGTTGTAATCCACAAATATAACATTCTTTCGTTGATGTTTTTATTTCTTCCTTCTTTGGAGTTCTGGTATTTTCTCTTGAATGAGGTGGAATATATCTCCGTACTGGTAAATTTTTCTGTTCTTCCCATGGCGGACGTTTGATAAAAGCTGAATACTCTCTTTGGAAATTTTCTCTCGGTCTTCTGTTGACACTCGCTCTGACATTTTCATAATCGTCTAATTTTGAGGCAATTTGATCTGGTTTTTTGAAATGTGTCCATTCGTCAATAAAATGATCATACATTTCTGGCGGAGTTCTCCTTTTGATTTGGTCAGTAATCATCAAGTCGCACAAATCTTCAAAAGTGTTAACCTGTAAGCCTCGAATCCATTCGTGAAAATAGTTCGTAAGCGAAATCACCCCAAGTGATATCTTGTTTTTTCTGATGCTTCACAAACATTTGTCTAAATTTCTCTGGGGTTAACTTATATCTTTTCAGGAGAATTTCTTTCACCTTATCGTAATCGTTCGTGATTTCTTCATTTTCACGTGCGATGATGTGTGCAACATCGTATGGCAATAATCCGATCAAATGAGAAGTCCAATTTTCCTTTTTGATTTCAACTCTTTTCGCTTGTCTCTCGAATAACACCAGATATAAGCTAATATCGTTGTTCTTCGGATCGAATTTTGGGAGAAAGTTTTGCAGCTCTACTTTCGATTTAAAAACGACTTCTGAATTAGTTGTTTCGCTTATTCTAATTCTTTCGTTTTCTAAGCGTAATTTCTGGATTTCAAATTCCATTTCATGCAAGCGTTTCCTTTCATCATCTTGTCTTTTCTTTTCCTCTTGTCTTTTCCTTTCATCTCTTTCCTCTTGTTCTTTTCTATGTTCTATCTGCGTATTGAGCAATTCTCTAACAAATTCTTCCTCATACCCTTCCAATTTCAAAATAGCATTCCTCAATGTTATTACTGTCACCTCTGAAACATTCTCGATGCCCATTTCTCGAGCGACGTATTGCAAGTACTCTTTTTTCCCTTTCGCTAGGAAAGCCATTGAGATTCGCAAATCCACGGAATCAGAATTTTCACACAATTCACTCAATTCCGAACAAACTCAAAACTCACTATATCCTACCGACTGCGCCAGTGTAATGTTTGATTGTGGTTCGAAGATATGTAGCGACTTCCTTCTACATCAGCGCCACTGATTAAAAGGCCTTACTCAACCAGCCCGAGAAGATATCTTTTCGGCCTGATTGGTAGGCCCGTCGCCTTCGGATCCCTTGGTCCAGGGTTCGAATCCGCGCTGCCGTTTCTCGATCGCCGTTAGTGGTGACTCGGGGCTTGAGCACTAGGTGGCAGCACGGCCTATTCCTATTGTTTGCATATGTTCCGATGCAAAAACACTTGTCTCTGTGTGTCTAAGACAAGCGCAACTAGTGATATTCCGGTTCTGGCGCACGTTTCGGCGCCTTCTGAACTAAATTGGCGCACGTTTATCTCCATTCCGTATCATCACGCTGCGATGATACTGGAGGGGGAGTGTGTAGCGACTTCCTTCTACATCAGCGCCACTGATTAAAAGGCCTTACTCAACCAGCCCGAGGGGATATCTTTTCGGCCTGATTGGTAGGCCCGTCGCCTTCGGATCCCTTGGTCCAGGGTTCGAATCCGCGCTGCCGTTTCTCGACCGCCACAGATATAGTGAAATGAGTTACGCCTTTTAAAACTTAACAAAACTTTATTTAAAAATTAAAATAGGCTCGTAGCACTCCTAGGGAGGCCTAATCAACTGCTCCCCTGCTACTGAGACCTTCAACTCACTCTACAATAATCTCACTTTTTCTCCCTCCTCGAGGGCGGTACTGCCAGCGCCGCGTAGCGGAGGCTCTGAACTATGGCTTGGAGGGGAGGGGAACACTGCAACGATGTTCTGAATCTTTAAAAAATCTGGTTTTATTATTTTCTCCACAATTATGATTTTATTCATAATTTAAGGTATTGCTTATAGAAATACTTGATTGTCTTTTCTGAACTAAGAAAAGCACAATTTCTTAATCAACCACAATATCTACAAGCTCGTCTGTATCTATCTCCTTTTCAGAAAACACATCCTGGGTACCATTTTTGATACAATCTGATTAATCAGAAAAAACAAGCACTTTTATATCATTGTCATACAATTCTATATTAATATTAACCGAATCATCTGACAGATTCTTAAAAGGATTCTATTCCTGTGATGAGAAAGTTTTAATTTGATATTTTAAATTCTTAATAATGTTCCCAATTCCAAAATCCTTCTGAGGGCTCTCTTTACAGCCTTTTATAGACAGATTAAAATTCATTTCACTTCTTTCAATAAACTTTGGATCTATGTGTTTTTGTTTACCTTAGATATTTTCATTGATATGAGAACCATTTACATTGTTTAAGTGATATTCATCTCGTAGAAAATCTGATTCTGTCGAAAAGATACATGACACAGTTTCTTTATCTTCTAAATTACGATCAACTTTATAATATTTTGAGTTCGACGTTAGATTAGGTGACACATCTGCATTACTTAATTGGGATCGAATACCATATAACATATCATCATGTTCTAAGACTGAAGTTTGAAAAAATATCTTATGTAGACTATTTGATATTTGATTACTAGTAAAGCTTCCATCAGAACTGTTAGTATCATCCTTAATATCCATAGAATCATAAAATGTAGTTGTTAGTACATTATGTTCTCAAACTAGCATTTTGATCAACATTTCGAAATGGTACAGTTTTAGACAAGACTACTGAAGCAGAAACTAAAACATTTTTAGGTACATTTTATCTATAGTCTCACAATCCATATGCTCTACTACGTGAAGATTAGAAACGCTATTTATGATAAGACAAGGAGAACCAAGATATATCAATATTAGTTTCATTGGGTATAGGATCTGCGATGAAAATTACCTACTCAGCGTTATTGAAATTAATTTCAACCATAGTTGATACAGTATGTATCATATAGTCACCAATAGGAAGGAGAGCATCTTCTTCTGAATTCTTGTGTTCACCGTTAATGACTATGCTTTTGAGTTTTTCAACCAATTGTTCAGGAGTCTCTTCTTTTTCCATCGATTTCTGTCTTCTTACTTGGACCACATTCATTGGTGCAAAGAAATGTTTCCTTCATTTTTGAAGAGAGCAGCAGTACTATTCCCTAAAAGGTAATAACCACAATACAGTTCATCTGGAATAACAGCTGCTTTTGTTAATGTTCTTCCCCATTCACTTTAAATAAGTACAGTTAGTGGTAAGCTAAAGGAGCTAGCATTCAAAGGTTGTTTTACTCATATGTGTTCACCAGTCATATCTTCAGGTGTTACAAATTTAAGGCAAACAATATCTATAGTGTCTGCAGTGTCGCAAAGGATTTCGGTACTGTTACCATTTATTTTTCCATGAAAAGTATACAGCTAGAAAATTTTCAGGCTCAGAAATAGAACAGAATTTACAGGCTCTGGAATTTTCTTCGGCTTAAAACAGTTTGGGCGCAAATAACAGAGAGTTACAGTAAAATCATTTCAATTGCCTTCTTCTTTCCAAGTCCTTACTAGGATTAGGCTCAAAATTTTTTTCTCTCTGGTTTGTTACCTTATATTTGGAATTTTCAACCCTTTGATGATATTTCTCAAGCTTTCCAAACTTGCTTGGTCCTTTAACTTCATATTTCCCTCTCGAAAATGCATCAACCAATTTAGTTTGGAAGGTTTTTCTCACATCTTCGAATTCTTCCAATATTTTTCAGCCAATTCACTAGACGAGAAAATGATGGACCTTTCATCCAAATAGTATTCTTTAAATTCAGACAGTGTACGCTTTTTCATCTGATCTGAGATGATTAGATCCCGAAGTTGACCGGAGGTTTCAATTTTTAGTTCTGACGTCCATCTATCAAAATAAGTGTGCAGTTCATGATAAAAAAAATTTGCCAAGTACGTTCAGAAATTTTCTGGTGCTTATTAAACAGTTGATGAAATTTTTCAGGAAATGACTTAAATCTCTTTAACAATAATTTTTTCGCATAATCATAATCATTGGCTTTTTCCTCGGAATCGAGGGCAATTATCTACATGATATCTTTCGGGAGTAAACCCGTCAGATATGTGGCCTATAGTTCCTTTTGAAGAGAGATATATTTTACTACCTTAATTCTCAAATGGTACTAAATGCAGATTAATATCTTCCTTTGCATCATACTTATGAAGAAGCTTGATTAATTTCTTACTGGGTGTTCTTGCACTTTCCATTTGGAGATCTTGAGCTGATCTAATTCGAACCTATAACTATAATTTTTCAAGCTGAAATTTTTTTCTCCGCCTTCTTTCCTTTAATTCTTCTTTTTGTTTTCGTTCCTAAATTTCCGATTCTTATTTACGTTTACGCTCTTAAATTTCTCATTCTTCTTTTCATTTTTTCTCCTTAACAAATTCCTCAACATCGATTTCATGAATTCTTTTTTTTTTTCATATCCATCCCCCTTGAGAATAAATGTCATCATCTTCATATCCTGAGTAATGCTGAAATCAAATTCTTCAGCCGATCTAATAAAGACCTCATCTCTCCCTTTTACTACATAAGCCATTTTCTTAAGGAAAGTAAAAGGTAACACCATAAAGTTAATTGAAATAAATAAACTAAACATTTTGGCCTATTTACGAATTTAAAATCTCAAGCTTAAAATTTCCTGAAACGAAACTTATTTTCCTTCTCCAAAAAATATTTAAAAATACTCTTATAAAATCAAAACACAAATACAAACAAGCAATCATAAAATTCTTATATTTCAAACATAGAATTGAATAACTTTCTTTTTAAATTAAATTAAAAACGAAATTGGATAGAATTCTTATTGCTTTAAGGCTAATTTCTTTGAGAATCATAATTCAATTAAGAAAGCATACACACTCAATAAAAATGTCAAAATGAAATTTGCATTTCAAAACCAAAACGAAAGTGATTTTTTTTAACAAAACAACTTCAATTCTTCATTAACATATACAAAATAAGAAAAACAGTGAATTCTATGAATACTATTAAATTTTATACAATTACAAAATAGCTCTCCAATACTATTTGATATCCCAAAGAGAAACTAATCTAGATTTTCGTAAAAACAGTCTGAATTTGATATCAGGGCGATATAAGCAAATTCTCACAAATATAATTAAAAACATCGACAAACTATCGATTTGTACCATGATGGTATAATATATTACTTTTCAGAACAGCAGTTTAACTATCGCAGAAAATTAATTTTTCATGAAAAAACACTTATCTGTTTGCTGATTCATAAGAACATCCACAACAGTAACAACTCAGGCTTCGGGAAACACGGTATTCCTCCCGAAAAAGTTCCTTGACTATGTTAAGTACAGAACATACTCCAAAATTAACCTCAATGCCAGACGCTATTGTCAAATTAAACACAGTGCTGGACACCCTATCTCAAAACTATTTCCAAGAGTGCAGGGAGCAGTTTCTTCAAAACGATAAATTCCAAATGCTGAGCGCCCTTTCTTCAAAACGATACAATCCAACTACAGGAAACATTTTCTTCAAAACACTAATATCCAAGAGTAGGATAGCCGAACCTTAGCCGTGAAAGGTGCGTCTCACTTTCAGTGCATACCAAAATTTCTCATCCAGGATCGTATTAGAGTGCTTGCCACCAATAAAGTTAAGCCGTGGTATAGTGGCAAATATTTTGAGGCATTCATTTTATTTTTTAAAAATCTTTTATAAACAATTTTTATATGGCACACACACATTTACATCACATCAAAAATCATTTTATAAACCAACACTGCGCCCAACTATCACCAAATAGACTGACATATATATGACAGTCAAATTATCAGCTTCCGCTGTTAGCAGAATTCACGAATCCGATGGAATAGAGATTAATATACTTTTAAAAAAACAAAAAGAAAAATAAAAAGCATAAGAGCTATGACGTCACAATATTTATGTAAGGATCCTTATACTTTTAATTTTGAGTTGTAAAAACTTTCTAGAGAGAGAGAGAGAGAAAAAAAAAAAAAAAAACAATTTAATTGTTTGTTTTCCACTTATTTAAATCATTAAATAGATCTGGCAATCTCAATTTTATTTTGCTATTCTTTTACCAAATTATTTATCGCCATGAAAAAGGAAGTTTGGAAAAATAATTTTTCACTCAATACTTTCAAAGAATATCGCAGATGCGGAAGCGCGAAAATGGACCTATCGTAACTATGACGTCACTTGCATTTACACGTCTAGAAAAAGTTGATGTGACTTCGAACTCATACGCGTCATAAAGTGAGAGAAATTGCCATGCGTGGGTTCCAATTTTATTCAAGAATTGAATATCGACTATAGAAATTTGGGTTCTTCCACTTTTAACTTGCCATTTAATTTTTTTTACGAGTACGATTATTTTACACAAGTTTAGATTTCACAAATAAACACGAGACGATTCGATATTCAGTAATTAGGAAAAGACCATATCTCATGAAATCAATAGTAGAAATGACGATGTATAAGAAAACTCGTGCTTTATGCTTTCCACTGCAACGCCGTCTGGCGATTCACCACTTGCTCTCTGCCAATGCATTGTGCGGTGAAAATTGCTTGTTTAGGTGTTTAATATATCCCCTTAAATTTTTGTCCATGAGTTTCGAAGCACCCTGCATTTATCGTTCAAAAGCGAAAAACTAATTTCGTTTTCCTCAATATCAATTGTCTTTGTGATTTCGCGGGTTTCGAGAAATTTGAATGCAATGGTGTTCTCAATTTAATAATCCATAATTTATAGTTGGCAAAAATTATTCTTGTATAACAGTTATTAAATTATTTATTTTCTTATATTCTACCTAAAGATAAAATATATACTTTTAGAATTCGAAAAAACAAGATCTTTAAAATGAGCGTCCCTATTTAAGCGAATACTTTTATTTGTGATGAATTTCAGAACTCTCTCTCCCTGGAGTGTTACTCTCTCACTGAGGTGTTGTGTGTAAGTAAATATCTTATACTCGCCCTTAACAAGTCGCCCTCTACAGGTGGGCGATAACATTACTTTTGATTACATTTGATTGAGATTATATTAAATTAATTCAGCTTTTCATGAGATATTTTCTCATTGTTTTGAGTATTTCTTGAATTGTACTTGTTTCAAGTTTTTATATGAAAAAATTAAAAATATTTTTAATACTCGTAGTTATATGAATACATATCATTCATTACAAAACTTTCTAACATAAACAACAAAGTATACACTAAAAATATGCAAATATTAGCTTGAATCTTAAAGCAAATAAATGGCACATGCAAACATCCGAAGTAGTCATTTCGAAATGGTCAGCAATTCCAAGAAAATAAATTATAAATTTATTTTTCTTACTTTTAATTTCGGCAAAATTATCGATCATTTTGCTTTCATTTATAAGTCTTCGTGTAAATTACTTTCTAAATAAAGTGAAATTGGATAGTTTTTCATACAGCATTGTGTGGATATTATAAATATTTTTTATATTATTTCAAACTCGGAAAAGTTAAATTCAAGCCCAACAGTTGTCATTAAGACAGTTACATTTACGATACTTCAAAGTTTCAGCATTATTATAAAAATGGCCCTATTGTTGTGAATGACAAAAATTCAATTTTCTAATAAAATTGAATTCTCTTTATCCAAAGAAAATTCCAACAGAGGATTGCAATGTTTAAATGAAAATTCCAATTTTTTTCTAATGCATATTGACATGTGATAATTTTTACTTCGTTGAGATTAAAAAAAAAAAAAAAAAAGATCATCCTTGTGCGTTTGAAGAAAGAAATTGGTAACATATTTCATTCATCAACCTAGTTTCCACTAGGTAACAATATGCCCCTAGGGAGAGTCGTTGATAATATCCGAAAACAGTTTGCCAACATTCTCAAAGGGCCCTTCACTAGCCCAAAACCAATTATCCAACTTTAGCACCACTACAATATACAGACAGTGGAATACATAGGGGATGAACACAGGGGCCCATACCTCCCCCGCATCATTATTTCATGTGCAGACAAATCACATACCTGAATAAGAAATCCGAACCAAATTTAAAAGAATTTATTTTGTTGTTTTACTTCCAACTCTTGTTTCTTGTGTACAAACATAGAACCAAGCTATCTATGATAAATATAATTTTTTAGTGTTTTACATTTGAATTTGGTTTTTTGAATTTGGTTTCAATACACCACTACACAACTCTCTGCATGTACGGAGATGACACTACGATACTAGCTTGACACTACAATCCAAAAACTATAGGCCACGCACTAAACGCACTAAACACCCACCTCAAGGAACTAGAAGAATAGTACTCTACTTGGAAAATAGACCGGAACGTTTCCAAGACAGAGACCATCTTCCTTTCCAGAAAACATAGAAAATTTGAGCCTGATATTTATTTAGACAACAACAAAATCCCCTGGTCCTCGTCCACTAAATACCTTGGAGTAACGTTGGATAAAAAACTCACTTTCAAACAACATATTAAAAAACAATATAAAATTGTAGTAAATGATATATTTCCCCTTATTGCGCGAAATTCTACATTAAGTAGACGTAATAAACTGCTTATCTGTACACTGATAATTAAACCTATTCTGACTTAGGCCTGCCCAGTCTGATCACACTAGGCAAACACAACCCTTGATCTACTTGAAAAATCTCAGTCAACAACCATTCGCACAATAGCTAAAGCAAACTGGTAAAGGCGAAACACAGATATCAGAAGATCAATAAAATACTTCTCCCTCAAAAGCTTTATTAAAAAAACTATCCAGAAAATTCTTTCTAAATATCGACAACTCCACCAATAGAACTATACAAGCAATAGAAAAATATACACCCATCAGAAATAGTCAACTTCAACACAGACCTCGAGAAATTCTACTTGATTAAATTATCTCCTATTTCATTTTAAAGCCACTAACACGCAAAATTCGCTGAAAATCTGAAAACATACCCATCAAAATAACAGCTATTCTCATCAACCAATAGGAACACACCCTCTCGCTAACACAAGAAAAGTCACCGATTCTACAAACTCACCAGACTGGACGTATAAACAGGATAATTTTACCAACGCAATCTCTAAAATTTTAAATCTTTTAATATAATTTTCTAAACAGTTGCTGAAGAATTTTTTAATATTATTAAACTTGCCTATTTTATGTGTGGTTAATTTGTTATTACGTAATAAAAAGTTTAATAAAATGTTCCTATAAATAGATATGTGTAAATTGCTGTTCCAAAAAGTAATTTTGACTACACCCTCGGAAATTCGGAACCCTCTCTTTTCTCATATATATTACTAACTAGTCTATAATCAACAATTTGCAAATCAAAATCCAGAAATTCTACTGTATTAGAATTAAAATTAGTTTTTAATAATTTGAGGTAATCTGGGTAGAATGAAACATTTTGTTTAAATTCTTAAGTTTTACCTATATATATATATATATATATATATATATATATTCTTTAATTAAGCAATAGATTACAATTATTTTATTCATTTATTAATTTATTACATTTATTTATCCGATTTATTTTAATCAGAACTATTGTTAATTTGTGATGCCTAAATTATACAACACAAATTTTTTTAATTGAAATTAAAGTTGATCAGAGAGAGGGAGAGAAATTATCATAACAAATTAACAAATTAATCGTACATCTTACATCATTATAAATTCAAACCTCTATACGAATGTAGGAAAAGACTTATTATATTTTTAAGATCTCTCTGTAACTTTCGAAGCGTACGCATTCCATATACTATTTCGTTTAATTATATGGTTGAAATACCGATTTAACCTGGTAATAAGCTAATTTCCCACAGAAATTAAATATTCATTCATTATAAGGGAAATTGTTTTTAAAAATGTTTTTTTATTCATTTCAAAATGCTGATTTATTTAGCTAATTTTAGCTTGGCTCATTTCATTCATTTGAATGAAATAAGGTGAATTAAAATTTTATTATTTGAAAACATAACTCATATTTTGACATAAAATTCCCTTTTCTTCTTTTAATCCAGTGAAACCCTAATTTCTTGGAATGAAATGACATCAGATATGTTATTGTAGATAATAAGGTGTGTTAATAAAATACAATTATGCATGAACGTAAGAAATATTTTTACTTCGTTAAACAAAGAAGTAATAGCTCTTCTTCTATACTAAATTTTTCAGTAGCTTCTCGAAATGATGCAACAGCTCGTCAATATTTCAAGAATTATAATTTGAAAGGCTGTCTCTTAGAGGTGGGATGTTCTCTCTCTCTCTCTTCCTGAATCTAATTTGCGTTTCAAATAACCGGAAATTGCCCAATTTCCTAAAATACACCTTAGTATTAAATCGTTATATGCATCACTCTCCTTATTATTAGCCTACTACACAGCTTTTTTTTTTTTTAAAAAAAAAATTCACCAACTACCAATCATTTTTGAGTTTAAAAAAAAAGTCTTTTTTCAGCCAAAGATAAATATTTCGCGAAATTTATCTAAATATTGTAATATTTAGAATTTTTATACCAAGGAGTTATTTCACTTTTTAATTTTAAGTTTAAATCAGTGTTTTAAGAATAAAAGATTCATTTGAATAGGGTTATCTATTATCCTGCCACTACGAAACTACAAAAGTATCACCAAGTTTTATTTTGAAGTTGTCTGTACTAGGATTACAAATTCAAACAAATATATGAAGTTTTTACGAAATAATGCGTTTCCGAAGTACAGTTAATCTTCCATAATCCAAATTAGTTAGATACGAATTTTCGTTAATATATATAACTGGCTATCGGCTTAAAAATAAGAATTCGCTATTCTGATAGGATTAAATTATTTTCGGGGAAATTGGAATTCCTAAGATTTAAGGGGGAAAAGAAGGAATTGTAAACAATAAAAAAATAGATGAATTGTTTGGAATTTTATGTCTAATAAAAATTATAATAATACTTAGAAACTCTTAAGAACCTTATATTATATAAATAAATGTTTGATGAAAGAACAATGAATTATCAAAGTTTCATTGTAAGTAACAAAAGTTTCTAAAATATGTTTGTGCTAGATTACATTTAACTAAAATTGACTTTCATTGAAATAAAGTCATCTATCTTTGGTTTAATTTCCCCCTTAACTAATACAATATGCCTTACCATCTTAATTGTATGTATCTTTAAAAATGGTGGAATTAAAATATTCTTAAGAAAAGGAATTTTTTTCCCCCCAGAATATCATTGTTTTTTAATGGATTGTTTTTTAAATCAACATGAAAGAAGGTATATCCTTCCTACTTCCTCTCAGATACATCTAAGTTTAAAAAATAAAAATATTTCAGGCGAACGAAAGAGCTTACGGGAATCTGAAGAAACTCGTCACCTCAAAGATTATGTTAATCTCTCTCTCTCTCTCTCTCCCCCCCTAATTTTAACTGTTGATTTAGAATCCATTTCACACTGTCTGGGAACTTGAGAGGAAACTCCTCAAGGCATGGCAGCTCCTAGGAGGAACATCACAAGGTCAATACTCGGGTCAGTCCTTAGTTGAATTCCTCCATCGAGGGAAAACAGAAGTGAAAGGTCTTTCCCGTGGGCCGATGAGGCTGAAAATGAAATCTGGGAACTACGTGCGAGTGTGTAGGAATAACTGGAATTTGACGCCACATTTTGACGTCACGAACAGGACACAGGCAACACCCAATATTGGCAAAAAAGCGAGGGGGATTACTGGGAAAGAGTTAATAGCCGATCTACAAGGTTTTCGACCTGTGATTGGCAGTCGTATTTGTACTTGAGAACAAGAGATAGGTTTGGCACTTGATTTCAATCCGGTGCAAATTACAATATGAATGGGTACCGATCTTAAGCCGATTAAATATAAGCAGTTCTGAGTCTGTTTATTGAAATTTTGTCATGTGCAAAAATTCGAAATGCTTTTATGAGAAAATGCAAAGTTGAAGTCGTTAATATTCTGCTTCATCTTCGACTCTTTTTAACATGAATTTTTTAAATAAAAAAAAAAATATGGCGCAAAATAGAAAATGTAAATCTATGACAGTTGACTCAGCGTTATAAAAGACAGACAAGGATGTTCTACATTCTTGCTCTTGGATAAACCCAAAAGGAGAAAAAAATGTTTTAGATACCAAAAATGAAAAATAATGTGGTTATGATTTGAGAGAATAATATAACTTTGAATTCTATCCATCTTTGTAGACGATTTGTCAAATCGAAGTTTAACGTATCACTTTTTTTATGAAATGATTTTCATATTCTTATAAATATCAATACATTTGGACTCAATTTTTTTTTATTATATAAATGTTATTTATCCAATCAAATATATAAATTATGGTTAATACCGGAATTGACTGAAGAATTATGGATACCGGACATGTTTCAACTACTTAAAAAGTTAAACAACATTCGATCGTAATCTGAAAACTCTTGTATAAGATTCGAATCTCACGACAAAACTTCAATTTTTTTTTTCAGGATTGAAAGAGAATAATATTACATTTTCCAGTTTAAAATTAATTACACTGAACAAAAGGTTAATCGAAAGAAACTCTCTGTATAACATTATTTTACAAACATTTAAACAAGAAAAAGAAGGGAACGGAAAAGGAGTTTAAGGGAAAAATCAATCAAATATTTTTAAGTCTTAATTTTTTTTTCCCAGTTGATTGGATAAGATTGTAGTAAAGCTGTTAAAGATAATCCGAATCTATATCACAAGGAAATCTATTGATGAATTTTCATGAAGAATAAATAATATACTTCATCGAGGAATTCCCGAACTGAATTAGTTTTCAGTCACAAATAGCTTGTAAACGACAGCGATTGTCATTCCTGGTCATAGATACAGTAGTTGCTAGTTGAGCTGTACAAGCATTGCAAGGAAACTTAGCCAATCACCCCAAATTTGGGTTAGTTGTATCGGCTCATACGCCATTTTGTTGGAAAATGATTTTTCAAATCCTTCTTTAGATAAGAAAAAAAAAAATGCAAGAATTGCAGACATTGAAGTGGTTTTTTTTTCTGTATTTAATACACTTACATATCCTCAAATTTCTATTTATATTTCTAATGAAAATAAAATTAAAAAAAAAAACATTTTGCATTTATAACGAATATCAAACATAATTAGGTATTAAAATATACTAGGCGTTACTTCAAAAGTAATTTTAAGAAATGAAACAACGAATCATCAGATCAAGAATAAATACCAAGAGAAAAATGTTATTAGAAATAAAATCAATAAAACTTTCTAGGAGCTATTTGTAATGTAAGAGCGCATTAAAAAAATAACCATTTTTTCCCCTGAAAATTTGTTTAACTGATTATTAAAATTTAATTATTTATTAAATATGAGTTTTTGTAGCAATAATTGATGCATTATTTAATTTTTAATTCATCAATGTTGTCCTAAGATTGTTTTCTATATAGGAACATCCTGGTGTAGGAATATTCTACCTCATAACTGTTGCATTTCATATACATTTTTTGAATTCAAGTTATTTTTATTTATATTTTTAAACTGAAATGGATTCTTCGGTTGAAATAGGTTACTACCTGTATAGACCATGACTAAATTCCCTTACCGTTGCTAAAAGGCCACTCTGAATCAATTCTAAGCCAATAAGACTGCATGAATAAGCATCAATTAAAAAAAATTTAGGAAAATTCAAAATATTTAATATTTTGTAGCAACATATGTAGAATCTTATCAATATATGACTGGGCTCTAAGATTTCAGACAATTCAGATCCACTCTGGCAAGTTTTAATTAAATTATGTAAGAGAATATTTAGCACTAGACTGTTAACAAAACCTTAGTTTCTACAGGCCTAATTAGCCTAATAGAGTCTAAAAACGAAATACAATCCCAACACTGCCAACCCAGAGGCACTCCAACCCCAAACAAGCACTCTCCCACTTCTGTATTTCATTTTGTTGGAAGTAAATTCCTTGGATGCATTTTTGTGTTCTACACCATTTATTTATGTTATGATTTAAAAACATTAACCTCTCTGGGATCTTTCATTTAACTAGTCAGAAAAATAATTGCCGCCCCCCCAGAGCTCTGGGCTTTCGTTTATGTATTTTATAACGAAGGACAATCGTAGCTTCCGATTTCTTTCTTTCAAAAGGGATTTTTTTCGTGCTACACATCCTCAGGTATCTTGTTGCCTACGTGGATTCTAAACTATATCTACAAATGAGGCTATTCCTTTTTTCCCCCTCTCTTAATTCTGCTGTAAGCTTAAGAACACTTATTTACAGATTTTCTTCAATGAACTTGGGAGAAACTATCTATCGTCTGAGAAAAATAGAGATAGTCATCCCGGACGAGGAACATTATGTAATATTTCAAAAGCTATAAGCCTCCGAAAAATAGACTAAACTGTAGAATGTGGTCTACCAACTAACAATGAAATTTCATTACATGTTTTGTCGAGTTTACGAAATTTTATAACAAATTATCTTTCAGAAAAACAGGTTTCATTAGACTTACGATCCATATCGAAAACACTGCATTGTCTATCAAACTTAAATTGCCATATATCATTGCATATATGCCTCAAGATGAGTGATGTTACTTATCGATGGAGAGCTCACTGTTCCAACCAAAAAACATTATACTTTTTACGCATCTGAAAATCATTGAGCCTTGGTTTTCTGTATATTTGAAAAAAAAGTTCAATATTAATTCAATAGTTACAATACATTTATATTTGTAAAACAATATTTTAGTGGATGCCACCTTTTGAATTAATTTTTATTCTAATTAGAATTTTAAAACCATAGTTTTTTTCCCTCAGAAACGTTCTTGAACGAATATTTTCTACACCACAGTATAATTATTGTAGATTTTTTTATTTTTTTATTTTTCCATTTTTACTTATTTATTATATAATCCAAAACAAATCTCCGTATCATCTATAATTAAAACTACAGCATATTAAAAAATTCAATTTTTTTACATATACTGCCTATTTTTCATATTTTACGTGTTCATATTATTACTCTGATGTCTTACACGTGTATTTTAAATCACCCATTTGACGGTATTTTCTAACGTATAATACCGAACCGAATTAAAGTATTTTGAAATTAATAAACAAATTGCTAAAATTTTCTATAGAAATAACACGCATTTTTCAATACATCTGTTTCATCTTGGAATACGATGAATTACACTTAAGATAACTTCTAGCTTCCTGATTTATTTAGTTCAATTAGTATAATATATTACATTTCATTAAATTCTTAAATAATTCTGCTTTCTCCAAGCTGAAACTCAATTTTATTTTTACTCTCATGTTAAGACTTAACTTGTTTATCTCTCTCAAGTTGAAAGTCTATAACATCATTTCGTTAATGAAAAGAAACATTATAGTTTTTTTCCCTTTACATTAAGTCTGGCTTCCTAAAAAATTTGGACTTACAGTGAACAACAAAATAAATTGGAGAGAAACTTTAATTGAAGTCACTGTCTAATAACTGTGAACTATAAAGTACTTTTAAAATAAAGGAAAATTTGAAATAAAAGAAAAAATTTTAAGGTAATTCAACCAGTTTTATTTGAATTCTATGAAACTTAAAATATTATAAATTTAAAGAACATGAAGATACTACTCTTTTTTAACGTTCCCCGCTGCAAAAAAGACACTTTTACGATGCAACAAAAAGTAACTTTTACATTTAGTACAAAAACTTCTAATTTTGTTGTGTGATGCTTTTTTTCTGCTATTACAGCCAATAACATTTAATTCATCAAAATGACCAGTTTTTCTGCTAAATATGTCGGTACATTGTCCGATACATTCTCAAGGGCCTTTTTAAATTCATATTTATTCTTAATCACCTTATCTTGCTAATCTTTCTCAATACGTACCTATAAATGATTTATAGAATTTAAATCTGGACTAGAAGGAGGCTGGAGTAGTACTTATTCGCTTTATAAAATAATCATTCCTTTACATCCCGAGCGTTGAGCGATATAATTATCTTGGAAGAAAAAAAATAATTACTATTTGAATTAAGTTTTACAGCTGTTTCTGCAAAATTTTCTTTCAGAATATTTAATGTACCATTTTGTCCTTTGTACCTTTAGTGAAAAATATAGTTTCAATTGAACTAAGGCCCATTGTATCCCATACCATAATGCCTCCACCACCATGCATTACAGTCGCTTTTACATGCATACTTGCTACTGCTCTACATTCCCTACGCCATCTATAGTGGGGACCATCAGATCCAAACAAATTAAATTTTGATTCATCTGAAAAATAAAACTCCTCCAAAAATCTTTCATCTTTCCACTGTAGTGTTTGCATTTTTTTGTTAGACAAGTAAAGTTTCTTTTGAGGAGTGTATGCTGTATAATTTGTGGATGCATATTCATAATAGATTGCTTCTTGAACTTCTTGCGAAGTTCATTGCAGAAACACTCTCTTTCTTTGGGATTCCCTCTGACAAACCTCACTATTTGTCATATCTGTCTGAGATCAGCAAATTTTTTGGGTCTACCACTTTCACCAGGTCTTTCCATTAATCTACATTATTCATTTGTCTTTGTTTTGTAATGCACTATTAAATGGGGTTTTTATCACAGCAACCGCAATATCTCATAATTTTATTCTCTTTCCATAGTTTCACTACTAAGATTTTCATACCTGCAGAACTTAGCTATTTTTTATATTTTTTTTTCTTCGAACATTTAAATCAAGCTAAAAGAAACTTAAATACGCGTTTTAGTCTCATAGCTTGGACTTAACAGATCAATTGAAAAGTCCCCGGCCTACCATAGTAAAACACATTTTTTTGGCAAAATTAGTTTTTTTTATTCAACATAATTCCCTTCAAGGGTGATACACTGATTACAGTGACCCTCCAACTTTTCGATACCATTTTTGTAGTACGATTTGTCCTTTGCTTCAAAATAGGCCTCAGTTTCGGCGATCACCATTCGACGAAAATTTCTTCCCAGCGAGCCTTCTTTTGATCTGAGAACAGGAAATAGTCGCTGGGGGCCAGATCTGGAGAATACGGTGGATGAAGAAGCAATTCTAAGCCCAATTCATGGATTTTTGCCATCGTTTTCACTGACTTGTGACACGGTGCATTGTCTAGGTGAAGCAGCACTTTCTTTTTCTTCAAATGCGGCCATTTTTTGGCGATTTCGTCCTTCAAACGGTCCAATAACGCTATGTAATAGTCGTTGTTGATGGTCCTTCCTTTTTCAAGGTAGTCAATGAAAATTATTCCATGCGCCTCCCAAAATACAGACGCCATAACCTTGCCAGCCGACTGTTGCGTTTTCCCACGCTTTGGAGCGGGTTCATCGTGTGCAGTCCACTCGGATGACTGTCGATTGGACTTCGGAGTGAAATGATGGAGCCATGTTTCCTCCATTGTCACATATCGACGCAAAAACTCGGGTTTATTACGTTTGATCATCTTCAAACACTGCTCCGAATCATCAACTCGTCGTTGTTTTTGGTCAAAAGTGAGCTCGCGCGGCACCCACTTTGCACAGAGCTTTCTCATACCCAAATATTCGTGAATGATATGATGTACACGTTCAGTTGATATCTTTAGAGTGTCTGCTATTTCATTCCATTTCAATTGACGGTCATTCAAAATCATTTTGTGGATTTTTTTAATGTTTTCTTCGGTAACAACCTCTTTTGGGCGTCCACTGCGTTCACCGTCTTCGGTGCTCATTTCACCACGTCTAAACTTAGCATACCAATCCTTGATGGTTGATTTTCCTGGGGCAGTGTCCGGAAACTCGGCATCAAGCCAAGTTTTTGCTTCAACTGTATTTTTGCCCTTCAAAAAGCAATATTTTATCAACACGTGAAATTCCTTTTTATCCATTTTTTTCACAATAACAAAAGTTGCTTCACTCAAAATGCTATAATTCACAAACTAATGATCCGACAGCTGTCAAATTTATACACGCATCTTTTGAGGGTTAGGGCTAACTAAAAAACATATGGATTTAATTCTAGTAGCGCTATCTATGAGTCAGGCCGGGGACTTTTCAATTGACATATTAGACTCATGCTAGAAATTAGCAACTTTTTCAAAATTTGTATAATGGCTGAGTACATTGCAGGTGTAATAAGTGTCATGTTTTATTTCCGCAGAGTGAAAAACACGCAACTTATTTTTAAAATTGTTTTAAAATTTAATATAATATTTTATTTATACTAAATTAAGCTATTTTTATCTTTGAAGAAATTACTTTTTTTTTTAACATTTTAATCGCGCGATTTTGTTAGCACAAATTGTTTGAAAAATGGGGAACAACGAAATCGAATCTTATTGTAATCCAACTTCTTCTTCTTCTTCTTCTTTTTTGCTTCACTATGTATATAAATTAATCAAAAAAAAAAAAAAAAAAGACTAGACCTCATAAGGTGTCAAGCTAACTCAAATGAATTAACTAAAATTTCCATTACCATTAAGTCTGCTTCACCCACTCTATCAAGGTATGGTGTTTAAGAGTGATGCAATTTCTTTTCCTTAGTTCTTTCTCTAGAGTTGTGAAATCTCTTCTTATTTCCAAGAGCATCGTCACCATTCTCAGTATTGAGACAAAGCCAGGACTCCCACGAATTTGTTTCGAAGCTCAGAACAGTGATATATGCTGCTGAACAAATGAGTTTTTCACAAAGGGACTACAAAAGGTATTTTTGAATTGATCACCAGTTTTGATTTAGGAGTAAGTTATGACAAGTCCGAAATAAGAATGACATTCCACGTTCAAGTTCGTAAGTTTGTTGATTTTTTTTCCAGTTTATTATTCGAAATATAGAATTTTATCTACAGTTTGTATCTTGAAATCAGTGTTCCGTTTGTATTTTATAACACCAGAAATTTACTAATCTGGTTATAAAAAAATGAGATCTCACTGAACTTTGAAGCAGCAGTTGAGCAATTTTCAGGAACCTGCATTTTTTTCAGTAGCTATAAATAACTGTAATCTTAAAGACTTACAAAACTGAGTGAAAAAATGAATCCAACCTTCATTTTGTAAAAAGATACATTTTCCTCGTTGATATTTTGTACAAGTTTATAAAAAAATCCCAGTCTTAAGCATTTAAAGACATTAAAAAGGTTTCACCTTATACCCAGTATATAAATATAATCGATATAATGAATTTACTTTTCTTATAATCGGAGTTATTAAGAAATATATATTTTTCATTTAATTACTTTGTATTAATTTGGTAAATTTTACTTCTTTACTGTTGTGCAATCCCCTCCTATCTAGTTTTTAATCCCAAACTTCACTGCCATTACAACGTAATTTAGAATAGCCAATTTAATGCATTTTATTAAAATATTTAATTCAAATACTTTGATCTAATTGGTTTGAATAGGGAAAATATCAAATAAAGTGAGTAAAAAACGCTCTGAAATATTAAGTTACTTAAAAATATTTTTATTGAATTATTATTTTTAATAAAAATAATGTTAAATGATATTTTATTCCTTTTGAAAAAAATTAGTGAAAATTAAGAAAAAATACTGCAATAATTTTCTTTCAAAAAAGGTTAATTCTTACGAGAAAAATACGGTGTCATTTTTTTTTTTTCTTTTCTTTTTAGGAAAAATAATATTAATAATGCTTGCTTTTTCGAAAAAATTAAAGACGAGAAAGAACAAACTATGACAGAAATCTAAACTATGAAATAATAATTTATCGCAGCTCACTGGGAAGCTCTAGTTTAACGTTAAATCAGCTTAATCAAGCCTAAAAACAAGTAATATCACTTAAAATATTTTTTGTTTCCGAACTCGCGAAACCCGAGGCAAAACATATAAGAAGGAAGGAAACGTTTCATCTATCCTCTTCTTAAAAAGCTTTATGTGCGAAAAAGAAGAATTGTTATATTTTTATAATATTTTTTCATATATATTAATTTTTGCGATCACGTTGTTTTCAAACATGCTAAGATCAGCATTTCCCATGCTCTGAACTAATAGGAACATTCCTTATCATCCCCTCAGACTTCATGTAAAATACCTATATATATATATTATATATGTATGTTATTAATTTATGTTTAACACAAAATTCGATGATTTTCATTAACTTCTTATTTTTGTAATTGGGGACTCCAAATATTTTTGTATATTCTTACGAGACAAAGCCCTCTTGTTGTTAAATTTATATTAAAAAGAAAAAAAAACAGTCATCCGTTAGTATTTCCCCTCAGGTATGACTCTGCTACTTCGATGTTGCAAACCAGAAATTTTATTATAATCGGAAGTGTCATTCTTTTCTCAATAAATTTGAAAATATTTATTTATGATATTTTTAAAATAAGATGTACAATGGATTTGCAATGAGGATGATATCTGCCAACGCGGTACGTCATATTTCAAAAATAATAATAGGCTATTTAATACTATATTATGTCAAACTTTTAATCCCAGTTCGACTCCAAAATAGGATTAGAATTTACAAATTTTAAAATTATACTATTTCGATGGGGAAAATTATCAAGAGATTCTTGGAAGTATTTCATGCTTTTCTGTTCAGTTAAGTATTTTTGACTAATACTTCGAATAATTATGTGTAAGTGACATTTTGAATCAGAATTTAACTTTTGCTTCTTTCTTGACATTTTTATTCATTATGCAACGGATAATTTTTACAAATATATTTGATAATATCTTCTCCGAAAGGAAAAGTTTTAAACATTTTTGTTGCACCAAAAATAATAATAATATTAATAAAACGTTTATGAACAGAATTTTTAATGTAACTGTGAATCGTGAAAAATATTCTTTATAGTATTCCGAAGAAAAATACGAAAAAAAAAATCTCATTTTCAAATGAATTTATGCAGCCAAATAAGCCAAACTATTTACGAGCTGAAAGCGGCCAACAAACTAAGAAAAACTATTGCAAATCATCCCCTTTTCCGCTTACAACTTCTAACACCAATTGAAAAATAGTTCTTCCTACTTTTGTGATCCATATATGGCTCTATAGCTTTCATCACCATCTCGGATGTTGTTTGTTGATTGTGTGCATCACATCGGAAAAAAACAAGGAACTTCCGCAATGTCTCTTTTGCATTCTGAAGTGCTTCGAATGCTGTGACCTGCGTGTTAGATATGTTACCCGTCAGCTTTTATGCATTCTGTCCAACCCCTCCCCCACTTCTCTCCCTTTTCAGCTGATTAAGCATGACCGCATGGAACTAAAGTGTTTATATTATTATACGTTTGACTATTCTAGTCCAGTGCTCAGATGGTGCACATGTGCATACAAAATCGTTTTCGTAATTCGATAAGGAACAAAGCATAAGCTATGTGCTTGTGATAAAATCGATGGAGTAAACGATATAACTTCTATAGACACATAATGATTCGTAATATCATTCGTACATAAAAAGTGCAATTAATCATTAATACGTTTTTAGAATTTTGTTAAATATTTAATGAAGAAAATGTGATCTGAAATTTTCAATGTTAATTTGTACAAGTGTGGGGGAAACAAATTAATATGTGGTAAATCAGATTTTCAAAACGATTTAGCTTTCATAATTGAACATTTTAATCATTTTTATTTCTCATATCGTTAATCATTTGTATGATTTTTAAAAAGGATCCATATTTATCACTAATTGGGTTTGCGGGTTCGTGTCCTATTGCCACTAAAGACCCGCCATGTAGCGGGGCTGATGAAAGTTAAATCTGTCGAGGCTGTACGTCCTCCAAAAAGGCGCGGTGTGAAAATTCGAAGAGGGAGGAGGGAGCTCAAGGGTTGTCCTCATCACTTGACCGAGATTCGTAATAATGAGGTCTGTCACCAACAACCCTAGTGTTGCTTTTAAGCTCGACATCAATTACCAATCAATCACGAGCATGAGAATGCTTGTGGCTTGCTTTTTTATAGTCTAAATCATCTTAAGATTGATAGATTTAAATGCATAAGAATTAATTCTATAAGGAAAAAAAAAAAAAAAAGAATCGTATAAACAAGGACAAATTTTTGAAAGAATTCACAATTTGATTAAAAAAAAACTTATAATAAAAAATTCATTAAATTGTTTGATTCAGCAAATCTTTCTCCAACTGAATGTCATTTCTATGTGAGCTTATGTTTTTATATGTTTAACGAAAAAACCAACCAATATGAATAGTATTATACATTAAACACAATTGTTTAAAATATTTATGAAATATATTAAATTCATTCAGAAATAAAACAATATTTGATTTCTTTTTTTGAAATATTATTGACTTATCTCTCTCACTATAAATGACAATATAACTAATAAATCATTGTAAGAGCACAATCATTCCATTTAAATGGAATACATTTAGTGTTTTTGAAAGATATTTACGGGTTTGTTTACGACAGAATTTCCGAATCCGTATTTGATCTATTCACAATGTACTGGCATTAATGTAGAAAAATATTTATATTCGAAGGGTTTTATCATAAATAAGATTTATATCCTTAAAACAACAAATAGGAATTTCTCTAGATATTCAAATTAAAACGAAGCACACGCTTGATTTCATTTGAAGTTGGACGCACTCCTATTCATTTCTTAATCCTCTCATTTCTAAAATAAACTTCACGCAATGTCATTTTTGTATTCTTGAGAAACCACGAGGAACCAAGTAAGACAGATTTTCTCTTGAAAGACCATGAAAATTCAATATTTTTTACAAAAATCTTTTAAAATACGAATATTTAACTACAAATATTTTGTGTTTCTAAATTATTTCATATTAATATACTCCTCATATGATTCCTACATATGCATATTTTGTTAGTATTAAGAAATTAATTCTGTTAGTATTAAGTAAAATTTTATTCGTGACGATAAGTTCTTATTAAAAATGTAGAGCAAAAATGAACTTTAAAATACCCTTATAAATCTTCATTTATGTTTCAAGTGAACTAAAAAAAATGTAGTGTAATGAATAGCTTTAAGCCTGGTTTGATAAATAATCTCTGATCATTTTATGGAGAAAAATTGCTTATTGATTTATATTACTTTCATTTTTCATTATACTAGAGGAATTACTAAGACTGGTTCAAAATTCAATAAAGTTACAAATGTGTTTTTTCAAAATAATTTTCAAATATTATTCCAAAAAAAATAAAAGATAAACTTTTATGGTTTAAGTAATATCCCTGACTTATATATATATACAATTATCCTTTGAAAGAAAGCTAAACAGATTGAATCAAATCTGATTTCACAAAATAATAATTCGAGATAAAAACCAACGTTTTTAAAAACAACGTTTTTATATAGTGGCAAAATTTATTAAGAAAGATTATTGAAATATTAGTTAAAACTGGTCGCAAATATCTAAATATTGCATTGTTAGGCAAGTAAGAACGGTTCCCGAAATTTCAGAACTCTAGCTTGATGGGAAGTTGGTTAATTTAACGATAGAAAATTTGATGACACACACACACACACACAGAAACACGAACCAAGTGAAATACATAAAAACGTTAAAAGTAAGTAAAATTAATTAATTAATTCGGTAAATTAAATGGTTGAAATGCAGTTTAACCCAATCACTCTTGGCGACAAGAATTATTTGGCAGTATTTTGCCAAATGTGGCTACCCTGGTCCGTTTTACGGACTTAACGTTCAGCCAAACAAAAAAATCGCCAAGTTTGATGCCAATTTTTGAAATCGCGCCAAGTGGTTGGGATAAACTGCATTATTGAAGAAAATACTAGCTAAAACTTGTCGCAAATGTCCAAATATCGTATTGTTAGGCTAGTGAGAACGATTCCCAAGGTTTCAGATTTCTAGCTTGATGGGAAGTTGGTTAAATTAACGATCGAAAATTTGATGACACACACACACACACACACACACACACCAAGTGAAATTCAGAAAAACGTTTTAAAATGGCGTCTTTTTAAGGTATTGAAAAAGGATAAAAAAAATTCTTTCGATAAATTAAGAAAAAAAGGGTTATTCTAGCTTTTTAATTGCTTATTTGTTGGTTATATCAAAGATACAAAAAGTAAATGGAGTAAAAAAAAAATATTGAAAAAAATTACGTTCAAAACTCTGAAAGCTGCCTTCGCCTAACGTTAAGGAATAAAACTTCAGGTCAGAACACATTTAGAGATTGAAAAATGCTTCAACATTAATATTACATTCTAATTTCACTATACTATAGTGAAGGGGTCTACAAACTATTGCCAGCGGGTCGAATACGTCCCGCCGTCTATTTTTAATCCAGCCCGAGGGGTTTTTCATTAAAAAATTACTATAAAAAACCACAATTACGACATTGCTATTCGGTTTTTGATGAGAGTGCAAAAGACATTTCCATATTTCAAAATTCATTTGACTGTATAATTGAGGAGCTTCGGTCAAATATTCAATTAGAAATGATTAATCTGCAAAATGATATGTTAAAATGATGTTTAAAAATTAATGGAATGTATTCCATAAATGTCTCACAGTAGATAAAAGAGGTCAGTTCAAAATTAAATATTCGAGGGCTTATATATGTATTTGGGAATACTTACAAAGGTGAAAGAACATTTTCTAAAAGGAAGAATGTAAAATCAAAATACAAATTATTATTACCAAATGACCATGCACAAACAACTTTATTGATAGGAAGTACTCATTTCGAACTCCAGTATGATGAAATACCTCAGAAAAAAATTATTTTCCTTGTATTAATACAAAATTAAATCAGTTCTTTGTATGTTCATTGATAAATGGAAATATGATCATTACTTTTTAATATGTGCTAACACGTTGTTGTTTTGAGAAAAGGACGTCAACAAAAATGAGTGGGCATAAAATAAAGAATAAATGGTGCCATAATACATTATGATTATAATAATTACATTTAGTCTGCATAAAGTATATTTGCATTGCTAAGATTTATTTACTGTAATATTCTATTTTCTTTTAATATCCGAACAGAATATTATTGCCTATGTAAATAATTTGTCGTTTACTTTTTTTAAAAAAATATTTAATTTAATAATTGAATTTCATGGCAGAATCGTCTGTTTTTATTCTTTTTGTAGTTAACATCGGCAACGTTTTAGTACTTTAGAATGTTTTGCTTGTGAAAATAAAAATACCTTAGGAATTTGAAGAGTGTATTTTCTTTTCTTGACAGTAATTGCTTCTGTGTAATTGCTTAGGGCTCAGAAGAACGCTTACATTACGCTAATTAATATTCATTTTGAATTATTCTATTTTTTCGAGAACTTAACAAGAAAAAAAACGTTAGCACTTGCTAAAATGAAATTGACAAAGCCATTTAAATTTTTTTTTCTTTTGTGCTAGCTTGCCTTATGTAAAAATATTTACCCTAATTTTAAAAAAATTAAGCCTCATTTTCCTTTCTGATTAGAAGCTTCCGTGCAAATATCTTCGAATTTGCTACCAGACCCACCGAGCCTAAAAAGTTCACTTTTTGGCCCTTTAGGGGGAAAAAAATGCTTATCACTGCTATACATAACAAAATATTCTAATTTACTATCTATGGGGTTTTTTTAATGTAAAATACGTACCATATTTCTTTTTCTGTATTGTATAATGCTAAAATAATAGTTAACTTTACTTGTTAGAATGAAATGTATCGTATTTATGCAATATTTTTAAATTTTAAGAGCACATTATGATAAAGGCATATACAAGGACTATAACCACAAAAACTTAAATTAATATTTGGGCAAGATATTTGAGGGTAATAAGGTCATTCTTATAGCTAACTGGAATTTGTGATATCTGTAATGAAGTTGAAAAAAAGGAAAAACACGCAGTTATTATTACTGTATCTTCTCTTAAGTTTTAAAAGAATTTTCGTTTTAACTTTACATATTTTCACTTCCAAATTTAATATGTTGCAAAACATTCTATTTGCAAGTAATGTGGTCATTGAAGGTATTAAGGCTACTTTCCTATTTTTCCGGATTAATATGTTTTATTTCATTTAAACAATCAGTGCATTGAAAAAGACATGATTTTATTATTTTTTATAAATAGAATATTTTTATTTGAAATGTGTGTGATGTAAATAAGCAAAGAAGCAAATACCATATTTTCTTGACTTCAGCAGCCCTTAATCCTCTATCTGTTTGATGACATGTAGACCAAGCCGTAAAAAAGAAAACACAATGAGAAAGAATGGAATTAGCATAATTATAAATATAAAACACTTGATAAACAAAAAGGGATCACAAGTAGATATTACAGCCACTAGTGAAGATAATACAACCATTAGTGGTCGTATCATCTGCAAATATAGGTATTCGAAAAACAGTGATTCATGTATGTAAACGGTGGGGTGATGAGATTGTACATCCCAAATCTACGATGGTTTGCACTTACGCAAAGGGCTAGCTGTTTAGGGGGTAATTCCATTACCGGATTCCATGATGATATCGTAGAAATTCAATGATGAGGCTCGACTTATTTCACTTCATTTATTATTTGGAGAGATGAAATGAGAAATATTTACACGCTGATCTAAACTGCTGTTTGTAGAAAATGCAACACCATGAAGGAATCATCAGAATCAAATGAAATTCGCAGCAAATGTCAATTATAGGATATTATGCAAATTAATAAAGTTTCAGAGCCATCGCGCGTGCGCGGCGCGCGCAGCGCCCTCTGAATTGATGCTGAAAGCGTATAAATAAAGTGCTGTAGCGGGACGTTGAAAAAAGTCTATGATTATTTGTTAGTGGCAAACGTTTAGTGAGACCTGAGTATGCCTCCACGACGGAAGAATAAGAAATTCAAGCAACTTACGGAGTTTGAACGAGGGAGGATAATCGGCCTTCGAGAAGGAGGATTTTCCTATCGCGCAATAGCAGCTCGTATGCAGCGGATCAGTTCCACAGTGATGCGAGTTTGGAAGCAGTGGACCGACGAGCACCGAACAACTCGAAAAACAGGCACTGGACGACAGAAGGTGACGTCAGAGCGCGATGATCGACACCTGCTCCGCATGGCGGTGAATGATCGCACAGCTTCCTCCAGGCAGCTGGCAGCACGTTGGTCTACTGCTACAGGTGTACAATTGTCGGCTTCGTCAATTCGTCGTCGTCTGCTGCGCCGTGGATTGCGTGCAAGGGTGCCTTTATACAGGATTCCCCTCACGGCGAATCATCGACGGCTGCGTCGGCAGTGGGCTCTTGAGCATAGAGACAGGCGAGCTGATTGGCACCAAGTTGTCTTTTCAGATGAATCACGCTTCAATTTGTGGACCCATGATGGCCGTGTTCGTGTTAGACGTTATGCCGGTCAACGCTGCCTTCCTGAGTGTATTATTGAACGACATAGTGGTCGAACACCCGGAGTTATGGTCTGGGGTGCGATTTCGTATCATGGACGATCCAATTTGATACGAATTGAGGGTAATCTCAATAGCAACAGGTACGTCCGTGAAGTGCTACAGCCCGAAGTCGTTCCTTTCCTTCAAGGCATCCCTGGAGCTATCTTTCAGCAGGATAATGCACGCCCACATGTTGCGCGGACTGTTCGAGACTTCTGTTCAGCACAACGCATGCAACTTCTTCCTTGGCCTGCTTATTCACCGGATATGTCGCCTATTGAGCACGTGTGGGATATGGTTGGTCGGCGTCTCGCTCGTGATCCGCGTCCTGCAGTTTCCAAAGACGAACTTTGGTTGCGCATACAAGCGATATGGAATTCTCTTCCTCAAGCAGATATTCAACATCTGTTTGACTCCATGCCACGTCGTATAGCAGCACTTATTGCAGCGCATGGTGGCTGCACCAAATACTGATTTCGGACGCTTAATTTGTTTCTTTTGTTTTGAAAATTTCATCATTTATTTGTATCAGTACAAGTCGTTTCTGCATTAAATTTCATTTGATTCTGATGATTCTTTCATGGTGTTGCATTTTCTACAAACAGCAGTATATATACAGGTTATCTCTATTAGGAGTAAACAGTTCTTCCGAGACGGATAGATTGTTGTCTAATTAATCTTTATCCCATTTCGGCGATGGGCGTAGGAACGCGCTCGGCGTTCGGAGCATACTTCCGACGCGGGTAATGCGAACGAGAAGAGAAGCGGAAAGTGGAGAGAAGAGAGCGAGAACGAAATGTCGCTCACTTTTATTCTGGAATAGGTGGCGCTGCATGAGCTATCACATGACGCTGATTCGTGGTGACATCTATAGAGTAACTGAGGAACTGGTTTTACAGTACGTTGGAAAATACAAATAATTCTTTGTTAATTAGCTGGAAAATCCTACATGTATGAACTCTAAGTGATACAAAAAAAAATTACATATTATTGAAGGGTAATAAAAAAAATTAACAAAACCATTACATTTCTTTGTTCATTAACTACTCCGAAGAAAAGTAAGCTTACCAAATCAAAATAACAACAGTCATCCTGGGAAGCCTCATAAAAAATAATATCTTCGTTCTCATTAAAGGTTATTCGATTAATTCCGCAAGGGCGTAGTAGCAAATATTTCGAGGCATCCATTTCATTTCTTAAAAATATTTTATTAACATATTTTATATGGCACGCGCACATTCACTTCACATCAAAAATCATCTTACAGACCAACGATGTGGCCAACCGCCGCCGAACAAACTGAGTGTGGGGGAGAATCAAAATATCAACATCCGCTGTAGCATGAAGTCGTGACGTCAATGGAATAGAGGTTAATATATGTACCAAAAAAATTTTAAAAACGAAGAAAAATGAAAAACAAGTGCAAGAACTATGACGTCACACTGCAATAGCTTCTTCTTAACTTTTTTTCAAAGTAGTAGGGTCATCTGTTGTTCAACTTTGAAATTAACACTAAAGCCGCCAAGTGGCTATGTTACTTCACTTATATATGTTATTTTATCTCACGAAAATGTGTTCTGAATTTAGATACACTTTGCTAATGTAAGCGAAGATAAATTTAATGTGCTTATTATTGGCAAATTGAATCATACTGGTTCTATTTTTATATACTTATCAATGCCATTACCAAGAAATATATAAAAATTTTAAATTTAAGCAATGATCATTTTTTTCCCCCCAGCTTTCATATTTTTACGCAAGTTTTAATATTAAAAATGACAGATGCTTAATAATATACCATGCAGCATTAAACTGTCATTTTAAGTGTACCATATATGTAAATATTTAATAAAGTATTCTTTATTTCTAAGAAATTTAGCAACGCATGTTTAATTGTGAACATATTTAGTTGTTCTACAGATTTTCCTTCTTTTACAATAATATTATTATTAACACGTGTTAAAGTGTTTTTTTTTTTTTTTTTTTGAGAAGATGGAATCAACAAAAATTCGTGGACATAAAATAAAGGATACACGGTGTCAGGTTCAAAAGACAGACATTATAATGCATTAAGATTATATAAAATTGTAATTTGATATATTTACTTAAGATATATTTACATTGCTAATATATATTTAATTTAATATTTTACTGTCTGCTTTTATTTTAATATTTGAGTGAATATTATTGTAATTTATTGTTTGTTTTTATTTTAATATTTAATTTAATAATTTATTTTTATGACAGAATCGCCTGTTTTTATTCTTTTAGTTGTTGACATTGGTAACGTTTTTGTTACGTTAAGATGTTTTGCTTGTGAAAATAAAATACACAAGGAATTTTGAAGAAAATATTTTCTTTTCTTGATAGTAATCAATTCTGTGGGGCCTGGCATTTGGAAGTACGCTTACTTTACACTAATTAATAGTCATTTTGAGTAATTCTACTTTTTTGAGAACTTAACAGAAAAAAAAGAGAAAAACGGAAGTAAATGTTAAAATGAAATTAGCGAAGCCAATTTTATTTCTTTTTTGTTTATTATTTGTTTGTATACAAACTGTAAAATCGTTAGCAGTTTTTTTTTTTTTTTTTTTTATATATATTTTAGTAAATTTTAACTGTTTTGATAATATTATCTAAGTGAAACACATTTAATCAAGATAAGAACCGTATCGCACATGACCAAATAGATGTTAAACATGGTACTGTTATACTGAATAACAACTGTGACATTTGTGCTTCGTAAACAAAAAATGTTTAAAGCTCTATTTTCAAAAATACTCCAATGTAACTGTTACACGTGCTTTCGATTACGGAAACATCATTACACTTTTACCTTTAACATTTAGAAAAGTGAAAAGTATGTATATAACCTTAAACATTTGTGGCAAATTATTTTTTGAAGAGCAGGTGCTTAAATATATATAGGATACCTAAAATAATAGTGAGAAATGACATAACTGATTCATGTAGTAATACTTTTTTCTGCTTTATACTTTCTCTGCATAGCCCTTGTTTTCTTATTCTGAAGTAACATTCGTATATATTGTGAGTCTCTGTCTTATATTTAACTACTTCATTTAACAAGAGCCTTAACCTGTTCTATTGATTCTACTTTTTCCATTGAGCCGAAGTTTATTCCTGAAGTTGCTTATGTAAACATACAGAGATCAAGTCAAGTGCATTTTTCGCTTTAGTATTTAAAATCGTTTTTAAGGCTACCAGCCATTTTTATTTCGTGATCGTAATGTTCATCCTATGGAATTTCTACAACCGTTCTCAAATCTTTACTATTTTCTTCATTTGAATGCAAAAAAGAGCAAAAAATAATGAAGATTTCTGCGGAACTACATTTTTTCACCAATTTTTGAAACTATATTTACCCCAAATTTAATTATTCGTTTATGAACTTTCCGGTATTCAAAAAATATTCTAAAATATTTCCAAAAATCGGGGATATAATGTAATTCCAAAGAAACCTTAGTTATTTTATACTCTTTTGGATGCCATTTTTCTGCATTAAAATAGATAAAGAAGTAAAGATTTGAGAATTGTCGTAGAAATTCCGTAGGATTAACATTATGTTCACGGAATCAAAATGGCCGGTAAAAGGAAACTTAAAGGCAGGGGGAAAGGAAAGAAAAGTTTTAATTTTCCTACCTACTACAGAGTATTATCGTCAACAGCAATTGTGGTTATTAGAGCAATTTAACTTTGAATGCGACACATTTAGACTCAAGAAAATTTCTAGTTTCGTGAATTATTTGATTGCAATTAGGGTGTATTCTTATTTTCTTTTGAGTAATTTCTTTATTTGATTTATTTCAAGTTGAAATTAACTGTTATCTTATCCCTCAAGCTTAAAGCCTTGTTATTTGTATAATTCAATAAAACAAATACTTTAATCCTTATCACATTTTGTGTAAATTGGGCTCCACTACGAAGTTAAGAGTTACACAAGTTATACAAACTAAATACGTATCGCATAATATCATTGTATGAGTTTCTAGAGTTTAAAGTTTTATTTGGGAATTACCTCTTTTTCAAATTTAATCGATATTCAATTTGTTCCTATACGAAAACCTGACTCTAAAATAAAAAAAAAAAAAATGTTCCTAAGACATTTTAAGTGTGATTGCCACATAATTTGGGCTACCATTAACTTATCAGCACTTATGAATCAAAATAATCGAATATTCTTAGTTCATTTCAGTCTATATATTAGCGTAGGAGAGAAAGGATTTATCATCTTTGAAAATGAAGTTAAATGTTGTAAATTCTTATAATGCAGAATTTCGTTTTGAAATTATTTCTTTTTCTTTTAAAAAGTTGTTTAACTTGTAAATGTTGCCATTTTATTTCAAAATGTGTTACTTATGCTAGTTTCATTAAATATTATTCTATATTGGTATTTAAAATATGTCTCATTCATTATAAATAAACAGAAATTGTTTGGTATAAAAACCCTTTATTAAATTAAATTGTAATTTTATAATAAACTACAATAGTTTTTTTTTTAATTCTTTAAGATGATTTAAAGATTAAATTTTTTTAATTACGAAAGAAAAATGCGGGACTGAAGATTTTCAAAATAGAGGGGGGTGGTAACGAGGTCCAAAAATATATATGGAAGAAAATATATTGCTTTCAAAGCAAATAATTATCTTTTCACCAACAAAATATTCTTATATTCTGTAATAAAAATAAAGAAATTGATTGTAAATTGCACTTTTCTGCGTTACTTATTTTTTCTGAATGTTAAATAATCTCAACATACTGAGAAAATTCAATATTTGAGAAAATAAAGTTTTCCTGCTTCCAGTATCAGATTTTCATGGAACTAATAATAAATGTAATTATATAATTTTTTCACAAAATGTTTTTTTTAATTATAACGTAAATCGTAGATTTTAATCTGAATTATAGAAATTAAATATATATAATATTCTTTATTTAATAGTAGCTGAAACACCCACATGGGAGTTGAATGTTTTTAGGAAAACTTTGTTGTGAGTGAACTATAAACCCCAGAGGTTGAAATTATTATTAAATCTTTACCTATTTCTAATAATTCGTAAATAAAACGTGTTACAATAGTTAAAAGTAGAAGCTAGATTAAAAGAACGTTAATATCTATAATATGAAGTTAAAGAATTGTGTGAGTATAATGTTAAATTTGTCCAATAATGAAAAAAAAAAAAAATTACCGGACTTCGACAAAAAGTTGTAACATAGAGCTTGTTCAGTAGATGTAATATTATGCAAAGGCTTTGTATGAAATGGAAAAAATAATTAATTAATTGTAAAATAAAATATCAAATCCCTACGGTAACAAAATCCCCCCCCGCGGGGAGAAGAGTGGGGAAAAAAAACATACTAAGGAAAAAACCAAATTATGAAGGTCTTGAAACACGAAAATGGTGGTATCCGTATTTTCTTAAGATTCTAATTAATTCGAAAATTTTCAGTCATTTTCTAGGAAGCTTGATCGCATAAAATTAGGGTTATGCATCATTCGATAGATAAAAATAGCTTTGATTTTTATGAGAAATTTTCTTTGATCCGATTAGAACTTTATAAAACTTTTTATTGCTATAAAATATTTTTAAATTTTAAATTCATTATTGATAGTAGTGAGTATGTATGACGACTCAAACAAACAAATTTTCTTTTTTAGAATTTAAAATCCATGAAATGCTCTATTTCATTTTATTTCTGCATTGCGATCGGATTAAATGATTTAATACCATTTTTAATTCTGTACGGTAAAACTAAAATAGATATTTTATATTAATGTCAAACTGGCACAGAGAGATAATTCTTCAAAAAAAAAAATTAAATAATAATAATTTTTAAATTTTGATGCAGTAATAATCAAATAAAAATCTAATCAGGTATATGAAACAATTATTTAATTAAGTGATATTTTCTACTATGTACTCTGAAAATGTTTAAATATCAATGAATTACATTATTTTCCGAAAATTTCACAGTATAGAATATGTAAATATAAAAATAAAAATTCTTCAAATTGATTTTACAATTACATTAACGCTAATTCAAATATTATATTGGTAAAAATAAAATAAAACCGTTTTTTTATATTTTGTTATAATATATTTTGTGTTATAATATATTTTGTGTTATAATATATTTTGTGGCTGTTATAATATATTTCGTGGTTGTTATAATATATTTTGTATTATAAATAGAACAAAAAAGTAAATTCTTTTTTAAGTCATTATTTAAAATAACTATGGTAATTTTTTTTTTTTATTTTAGTTCAAGAGTTAATAAGATTGAAAATTTTAAGAAAAATTACTTATTCACATTAAAAATAGAAATCGGGTTCTTTTTTCAACAAAGAAGAAAAAAATTATTATTCTACTCTATATTTAGCAGTGTGTATTTCATATCTTGTGATTATTCTGAAAGTGTTCTAACATTTATAGTTTTTCAATGGTACATTTAAATTAATTAGAAATTATATAAAGTTTAATTAATCATAAAATAAAAACTGTGACATAAATTGATTTTGGAAAGAACATTAAACTATTATATTTAAGTTTACTGATTACTTATGAGGCTGCTTAAAACATTTTCTTATAACGACATACTTTATAAACTCGTTTTTATTACATCTCAATTACTGTTAGAACCTTTAATGTTATTTCTAATTATAATTAATTTTTTAAGAATATTGCATTCATTCCTTTACATGTGGTACTTTTAAAAAATTACATTTATACATTTTACTCTGTGTGGTAAATTTTTATACTATATTCTAAAACAGTTCTTTTCAAACATTACTAATTTCTACAAGAACGCTTTTTTTAACATAAGGAATTCGATTTAAAATACAGCTTTAAGCAGCCATATCTAAATGAAAATAAAAATATTTATTACGAAAGTTTTTCAAGATATTGATGTGATAATCCTCATAACTTTTAATTGTTCCTTCATATATATTTCTTTAAATTATACACAGTTCTTAATAATCAAAGCATTCTTTTTTCTCACGATGTGCGCTGTTTTATTTATTTTACTTTGAGGGTACTTTCCATTTATTTTTCGAATTTTCGAGAAAAAGTTGCAGTTTAAACAATTTTTTTATATATTTTTAAAACTATGGTTCTTAAATTGCTTATGTGATTTAACTAATGTGACCTAATTAGTTAAATATAATTCAACGTTTTCTTTTAATAGTTCACATTTATGAATCCTTTAATGATCTTGAGAAATGTATATATAATATTACTAAATATCTGAAATTATTATTATCAATAGGTGAAACTCTCTACGTTAAGTTTAACTTCAGATTTCTTTAAATTTCTATAAAACATCTAATGAAATCAAAAAATCTTTAGAAATGTTTCTCAGGATCTCAGTTATAAATTTTTAGTAATAATAAGGCCGCTTCAATTTCTCGACAGCCCCTACAGTTTAGAGATATTTTGAATCCTCTCAGGCAGTATTTTTGTTTAAACTACAGTTATTCATGAACTTTATTCATTTCGAGACTCGGTTCGCAAACCGCAACAATTTTTCCCATTTAATGTAATGAAAATAGAATTTATGCGATAAAGCCGCAGTACCAAGTTATTTCCCCTTCGTTTTTATGGATTTAATTTTAAAAAAATGTAGAATAAATAGAAACAAACTTATTAAAAAGAACTAACGCAACAATAAACACATGGTAATTATTAACTACTACATTTTAACATTGTAGTGGATAATTGCTGTTACAGGTGGGTAGTGCTGAAAAGGGAAGGAGGACTACACATAGTACTGTAGTAATAATCATCAGATTTCAGTTCACGGTTGTCCTAGGACAAAAACACATCGGGTTGTATAACAACAACAATTTATTTACACACCTTACTACCGCTCGTTTACAACAGCTCCTCTCGGAGATTCGGTCAGGTCCCGTCAGAGGGGATCGCGTGACATCAAACTCTCCCCTTTACGAATGAACGCCCTCTAGAGGCGGGCTTTAAGTATGGAAGTTAACAGTACTACAGTCAGACCTCTTTAAAATGTAGTTCATTAACACTCGAGTCTCTTTGTAAACTGTTTTACTATGACTCCCCAAATAAACTATCGTTTGTGATATCACTTCTGGATATTGTGGCATTATAACTCTTAATTTCCTTTTTAGGAAATAAAGATTAATCTTTTGCTCAGATGATGTCAAAATTTACTGTTAGTAGCAGACATTAATACCTTTTTTTTTTAATCCTATTTAATATTTTTTGAACTTTTACATGCGCTGTTTCTCGGAAAGTTAAATGTTCTATTTTGGATTATTTTTAGGAATTCGCGGTCACATACACAGATAGAGGTTAACTGTACGTTCAACCATTAATTTGGTCAAACCTTAAAAGTTACATACATTTTTGCTTGTATAAGTGATTACCTTCATAATTAAGAAGAATAGTGTTGAAAGAATCCAAAAGAAAACAGAAGTGTTATATGATTGAGGGAAAATATTGAACGAATTCGAAAAGGGGCAAGATAAGAAGAAATTGCCAGAGAACTTAATTTACCCGAGTCTGAACCACGTCAGCACTTCCTTTAGTTTGTTGATAAATTTGATAATTATAAAGGAATGGCCAGAAAAAAGAGCTTGGACAGCGGAAAACACTAATCTTGACAAATACCTGCTGAATTTCTTTTATCGTGTGATTTATATTAAAACGTTAATTCGCGGTTCTCTTATCTCGCAGTTCAGTAACCATGAAACTCGACTATAACATGTTAACGGTTGTCTGTATTCTTATTCATTGACAACCGTTAACATGCTATAGTCGAGTTCACAAATCGGTCTTGGTTGGTTCTTTTCTTGTTAATTACACAAAAAAAGAACCGACCAAGTGAAATTTGCCTTTTGCTTTCCCATGTGGACTATTCGCGAACCGAAACAAAGATCATAAACCGAAGGAAGATTTGTCTGAAAATCTTGTTCGTGAATAGAGTCGTTCGCGAACCGCGGTGTGACTGTACATAAAAAAATATTTTTAGAAGAAAGAAATACAGGTACTCTTATTTAACGACCACTCACATATAGGGAGGGAAACTTCTGTTTCCTTGATGGACTGTTCTTACCTGTTCTTGTTCAATTTTAAAGAATTGTTCTTCAACCTGTTCTTAGATATCCCATGTTCTTTAGATGTCCCGAACAAAGCCTCAGAGATATTCTAATAAATTTAACACTTTATAATTATTACATATATAGTATGATTACTTTATATATTTCATAAAAAATCAAATGGGATGAATTTTAGGGGATAAAAAACACGTTTTTATAAAACTGATACTAAATAGAACATTATTTTCTAATTTTATCAGCAGATTGTGAAAATAAAGTATGTTTGATAATATCTCAGTACAAGTACTTTTTATATATTAATATGCTCAAAATAAATAAAACAATTGAAGTAAATGTTGATAAAAATAATTTGAAATCCTTCATAGTATATTGTGAATGTTAGGCAAAAGCATTTTAGATTTTTATAGGAAAAAATTAATTAAAAAATCCGCTTCAAATACTTCAATATACATTACGTAAGATGTAATTCTCTTGCTAAAATACACAAAATAATATATAAATATGTTTTATTTTTGTTTGCAGTCTCTGCAAAAACTAAATAATAAGTGCATAAGTTTACTTAATTCTTATGATTTTAGTAAATGGTACACATAAAATACATTAAACATTTAATTTCATATTTTAATCTTTTACTTGATTTTCTAATACACAATAATAAGAATCAAAATAAAGAAAAATTTTCATAAAAAATTCTTTGTAGATTATTTTTATACTTGAACAAATTCATGAATATATATATATATATATATATATATATATATATATATATATATATATATATATATATATATATATATAAACCTTCTGTAAGAAAACATTTTCGAGTTAATGTTATAAGTCTTAAAATATATGCAGAAAATCAAAAATGTTCATGGGGAAAATTATATATACACAAGCAAAAATATTGTGCATTAATTTGCACTACATATAAATGCTTTTTATGCATCCTAATTCGTCCCTATTAAAAATGCGAGAATTTTAGAATCGGTTCATAAATTTAAAAATAACAAAATAAATTAGTTTTAAAATTTAAAAAAACCAAAAAAACAATTCAGTTTTTCACTCCATTTGGGCGTGGAAATTGATTACGAAACGGACAAAAGTACCAAAGACCTATCAGTCGGTGCGACCCAACCCAGTTCAGAATCATCTTTACCAGTTTTCAACGTGCTTTTGTAGGCCTATTAGAAGACCTACCAAAACAGGTCTTCCGGTTCCAACATTTTTTTCAGGTATTTTACTCCTTGCGGAAAGAGCACGTTCGGAGGAATTTTTCTACTTGGAGCTCCCTGGAGCCTTTCGATCTAGTTCTTTCGATCTTATTATATTCTCGCTGTGATGAGAGCTATCGGAGACTCGTCGATCAATGGCTGTGTTCAGGGAATTGTGGGATAGGTGGCATAGATGTGTGACCCTAGCCCTGTTCATCAAGATTGGGCTGCTGGTGGATGGGTGATTTCGGCAACATTTGCTTTCTTCCTGTACTAGATCCGGCGCAGAATGGGGGGGAGGGGATGCCGGTCGTATCTTTGGACTTCTCCGGCGATGTATATCGGTGATACGTAACACGTTCTAGAAGGCTATACACCTGGAAAGGCTGATAGAGGAAAGTGACTCTGAATAATTCAGAACCGCAAAGAACAGGTTCCGCTGACTTTGATGTTTTCGCTCTTTTAGATGAATTGGTTCGCAGTTTCTCTTCCTTTTCTCAGCTTGAATCTCGGTCGATAGTACGTGGTGACAGGCTCATTGAGCATACTACAGGCTAGCTATGAACATTTTAACCTACTGTATAACCTCGTAATTGTTTATGTATTCTAACCCCAAAATTAAATTGATATCAACGAGAAGAAAAAGCATGGTATCATCTGAAGATATTGTTCAAATACAAAGGAAATCTATCTACCTTTTCGACTGTTACGACTTCCGCCCTTGAAGGTATAATTTCTGCTTCATTGTTGTCTCTTACTCTGACCCTCTGCAACTCCAATAATCAAATAAATAAGTGATAATATGTACATACGCATGTTTTGCATGAATTGATTTGAAGTTTGTTGTATAATTTTATAAGCGCTCCTATGTTCCTGGCGCAGCGTAAGCCCTTCGCTAATCGACCAATCCATTTACCGACGTAATTGTTGGAATGAAACTTGGTCGTAAAGTGAGGAGTACCTGTTATATACGGTCCCTGTGATTCACACGATTCAAATTTATGATAGTGTCTTGGATAAAAAAAAAAGTCCGAAGATTTTATACTTTATGTGCATTGTTGCTCCTTATTCAAGTAACAACTGTTAACTTTCCTACTTAGAGCCTGCCTCTAGAGGGCGTTCATTTGTAAAGGGAGAGAGTGTGATGTCACACGATCCCCTCAGACGAGACCTGACCGAATCTCCGAGAGGAGCTGTTGTAAACGAGCGGTAGCAAGTAATGTAATAAATATTGTTGTTGTTATACAACCCGATGTGTTTTTTTGTCTTAGGACAACCGTGAATTGAAATCTGAGGTGATGATGATTAGTAGTTAGTTTTAGTAATAGTAGTTATTAGTGTAGTATTATAACACAACTTAGACAAAGTCCGAGATCGAGATTTACAAGACGAGATTACAAGATCGAGATTTACAAGACGCGAAGTTCCCTAAATTTTGATTTTCGAGATGATAGAGATATAAAACGGTGTGGAATTGTTAAAAATGCATTGCAGGTACCAGATAGTAATAATTATTATTATCCTCTATTACCTTTTAAATTCTTCTTTAAATCAAATGGTAGTTAATATGCCGTGCTATGAATATGGCTAGTTAATACTGTCTAAATCACTTGAATACTGAATAAAGATCAGTATTGTCGAAAATAAACTTTATACACTTGTGAATTGTCTTTATGAACTTAAAGATGGTAAAATATTTAATAGAAATCACTTGTAATTTAGTTGTTTAAACTAATAATATTGAAGAAATGTTTACTTAACAATAGCTTTCTACATTTATATTGTGGATACGACGCATTGATAAAGCATTAAACAGACAGAATTATTTTATTTGACTCTATTAAAGTCATTTTTCTAATAATTACCTAGCTAGTTTTTTTGCAAATAAATTGTGTTTATTTTTAACTTATTCTCTTAAATTCCAATCGATACATAACAATTTAAATAGCCATAGAAATATCAGTTTATAACGAAATGGGCCTAAAATTATAAATTTTAAATCGCTGTTTTAAATGCTATGGTGTTATTCTGTAAAATAAATATGAAATTGAGCTTAGATCTGCACACATATCAGTTGAACTTTTAAACAAACTATAAGCAAATACGATATTCTAAAAAAAATAAAGGTATTTTCATCGCCATTTTGCGAAAAAATACAAAAACAACACAATGACATTAAGTTTCGTCAAATGTCGTCAGGATTATACTCAAAAATTATGTACCATCTGTATCATACACAAATATTTACACGTAAAAAAATAATTTCCAACAGAAAGAGTTTAGAACTGCACTTTAAGTTTAAATATAATTGTCAAGAGTAAAACTGAATTAAACTAAGGATACAGCGAAACACCAGGCGTTTTTTAATAACTTGTGTTTTCAATACGAATCAATATAATTAGTTATTCTACCACACATTTCATAATACACAATTTTAAGTCAAAAGATATAGTAAAAAAATCACAAAAAATTTTCGAAATAAAATTATGAGTCGTTGTCTCTCATTTATTAAATCTCAGTAATTATTTTCCTATAATTACCTTTTTATTTAACTTATTTTGTTTAATAAGGTTAAATTATACGCAAACATAATTTTTTTATTCAGTAGCTGATGCTTATTTAAGATGATCGATTCAAAAATAAATTATGAATCGCTAAAAATACTTCTTTTTTTTTTCAATTAAAAATTTATTAATTTTCTGATTGACTTATTGATAAAAGAAATTTTAATTTTAAAACTTTTATTCTAATTACTAGCGTGCATGTTCTAAGAAATTTGCAGCTGTAATTTCTCAGAATGCAATTAAAATTAATTTTAATTAAGTGTACGTTTCTATATTTGTATGTTTAATTAATTGTTGTAAAAGTTATCCAATCTTTTAAAAGTGTGAATGGAATTTTATTTCTGAAAAAAACTTATATACAAGAGGAAAATTTCCACATAAGAGTAACAATTTTCAGATAATCTTCGTAAGTATGTATTCATATATTTCTAAGTAATAATGAATGAAAACAGATATTTATATAATTCTAATTAATTATCTATGTAAATCATCTATTGGTATAATAAAAAGATTCCTCTTTTTTTCAGAATCCCTAAATGTTAAATGAAAGTTGAAAATAACAAATCATCAATAATATAATTTTAGAAAAACTCATAACTCTTCTTTTTAGCCAGAAAAATGAGAAATTTCTTCTTTCACATAAATCATGAAAGTTATTTTTTACTCAAACGAAAATATTGATTGAAACTCTCCGTGGAAAGTCGTTTTTTTCACGATAATGGAGCGTAATCGATACAATTGTCGATATCAGCAGTCAATATGTTTTTATATCGTACATATCTACTCTAGATTGTGAAGGAAAATTTAGAAATATAAATTTATCTATAGAATATACATATTCATTTTAGTTTTTTCTTGAAAGGTCTCTTTAGGAAATTAAGTAACAAAACACCAATTTTATATGTTATTTATAAATTAAAAACAAAGATGGATATTTAAAAATGTATTGTGAATTATAAAATATTTTTATTCAACTTATTTCCTGAGCCTATAACAAAAAAAAAAAAAAAAAATGATTTTGAACGAAAACATTATTTTAACCAAAAATTTTTAAAGGAAAATATCCGGATTTTAAAAAAAAATATGTGACATATGTTCTACAAATTTAATAACAGCAAATATTGTGCAATGGAATGGAAAGAATAAATAAAGTAATCAAAGGAGTGCAAAAATAATGCCAATCTATATTAACATAAAAACAGTTGTTTCCCTCTTCTCCCAAGCTTGCTAAGAAAGCCAAACTAAGGAGTAGGTTTGAGTGATAGCTTCATAGTTTTTTTAGTTTCTTCATAGACGAAAGTGATAGCTTCAAAATTGTTTTAAGAATTTTAATAATCTGATCCTATTTCTGATAATTTTTAAATTCAATTTTAAACGTAAACTATATTAATAAATCAACAAAAAAGTTTGAAAATTCTTGCTTTTATACAAGCTTTATTTTAATTCATATTTAAAGTATGAATGTAATTTTATTTTTGAAATGTATCGCTTCAAATTTCATAACAAGCAGAAACATATTCCAGTTCTTATGAAAAATTCATATAAAAAATATCATTTCTTATCTTAACTGAAATACTGATGCACACAACAACTGTATCCAATATAACAGTTCTTTTTAAGTTATACTTAAAACCAAAATGAGCGATTGAGTTTTGCAGGTCATTATCATAATAATGGCAATTATTATTACAGAAAAATTATCAGTATTTTAACAATTATTTTTGAAATTTCGGCCCTCATATCAATTAGAAAATTTTTGTATGTATTAATTTTTCAAAAAATGTTTTGGTAATTTACTAATTTATTTTCAGCAATTTTTCTAAGGATTCTGAAATCAAGAAATTTTTGCAGTCTTTATTGATATTTTTTCTTACATTTTATCTATATTAAGTATTTAAATTACCATGATTATTTGTTTCGGTGTTTTTAAACCGAAACTTCATGCTAGCTGTTTTAATGAGTAATATTAGGATGACCAATCGTACTCCTTTTGTAGGTTCTATCCTTCCTTGAAAAGTGTCCTCTCCTTCTTTTTAATATTTTAAAACTAATATGTTAATATCTCTATTCAGAGAAGCTGCGCCAAAATGTTGCGCAAATATTGAATACAAAAACTTTCAGGGTATTCAAAAGTTAGATGGCTCACTCTAACACCTGCTGTAGAGTGTGTTTTACAATTATTTGAGCCTCTCCGTTCCTATTTTTTAAGTTGAAACAAATGTCTAAAATTTCTTTTCAAAAAATTCAAATGGAATCTTTTTTTCAATAATGAATTATCGGAGATATTAATGTATTTTGTACATAATCAAGCATCTATTTTCCACAAAACGATTCAAAAGATTGAAGGTGAACATATTTCAGCTACAGAAGTTTGTCTTATTTCAAACGATTTTGTCCTTTAATATAAATTTGAAGAAAAATTTATTCCGTTAATATTAAAAGGAAAAATATCAAACTTAGATGAATCAAATACGAGAGTTATGGTAAAGTGTACCAAAGAAGTGCAGCATTTTTACCAAGCATCTTTCCAATGTGTCGAAGAATTGTCAAAAACAAATATTACAGGAAATAACAGTTTTCAATTGTGTTTATTGACTTCATTGTAAGTAAATTAGGTAAATATTGAAAATTGTTTTGAATTTTCATCGAAATAAATGCTTGATATTAAAATCAATGTCAATTGTCTGTTTGAAGAAATTAGAAGACTGAATGTATATTTAAATTCTGATAAATTAGAACAAAGGGGAAATCAACATGTTGAAATTGATAAAAGAGGAATATTTAACCATTTCCAAAATAAACACATTTCATATTAAAATTTAGTTATTTTTGGTAAAATTCATTATGAAGGATATTTCATGCTCCGAAATTTCCAATATATTGTTAGAAAATGATATATTGACAAAAAATATTCATTCAATGGAAAATACTCGTTAAACTAAATAATTTAAAGGGATGTAAGCATAATTAGTGTATTTTTTGTTTGAATTAATAAGTTGTGTCATTTATTTGCGCTGTACTTTTTCGTCCTCCTTTTCATTATAAAAAATGGCGAACTTAGTAATATAAAGGACTAGACACATTTACAAAAAAAATCTTGTCAGATAAAAATTACATTTAATGAGAAATGAAACTTTGGGAATATATCTAGATAGTTTGTTATGCAAATAGCATGTTTTCTAGACCAAATAACCGAAATTATGAATAGAAATAATAAGCACTGTAATGACTTTTCCCCTTGAAAATTACTGAAAGTTATGCGAATTTTTCTCGCTTTGCCTAGTTTGGACAATTTCTAAAAATGAACAGAATTGCGTGCATATGTTGCAACGGAATCCTATTATCTGTCTCGTCTGTTATTTTAAAGTTTGCTTAAATCACAAAATCTAAATTTTAAAAATTAATTTTCTAAGTTTAAGCACATACAAAGTTATCAGATCAGTCAATTATATTCCAAAATACTTTTTATTAATTTTCTAATAGGAAGGATATTCTCCACAGTTACGTCCCTTACCGTGAGTGCTAGCCCCTTCTATAACACTATATCAAAGCGTATACATATCGGAATACGATGCGAGTACCTTCTTCAAATACTCAATCCATCCGATAGCGTTCGGTCAAATTTCACCAAATCAACTATACGCACCCGAACTATACACGCACGTCAAATTATATCCTTCCTATTACCGTTACCTTATTATTATCATCAATTCAATTATCTCTTGCTTTTATGTGACTCAATTATATCTATTCCTTCCACCTCTAAAGTTTACTTCACTTGCATCATCACGTTTCATTTTATTGTAAAGAAGTTCGAAAGAAAAAAAAATTAAATATAAAATCAGAAAGAATACCCAGATGTCAGTTAAGGGAAATTTCTCTAATAGCCCATGTTACAATGTTATGCAATTTAATTGCAGTTGGTCATTACATAATGCACTTGATCGCTTCTATATCTCAGAAGATCCATGTAACAGCATAAAAATAAAATAAATATTAGTAAAGATTTTAAAAAAAGCCAGTATTAATTTAACTACAATAAAATTATATAAATTAATATCATGTATATGAGTTAATTAATAATAAAATATAAGCAGTTAAACAATACGTTTTAATAATTACATTAATTTTATAAATTAAATTTATCATAATTACAAGTTAAAAATCAGATTTTATTCCTACCAAAAGTAAAAACAATAAAAGTTTCCTAGATATGCTTCTAAGAAGACCATGGCACATTGCGAAGATTCTAATTTTAAAAATCCCTTATTTCTACTTGAAAAATTAGTCATTTCGACATATCAATTGTTTTTCAGAAATTTCAACAATGATATTGAAACCATTAAAAAAAAAAAACAAGGAAGAAAATTATAACCTTAATCCGAGTTTTCATGGTTTTGCAATACCAAATTTGACCAGTTTCTTCGTAATACTCTGCGAAATTTAAAAGAATGAAATATCACTCAAGCGTAGATCGAACATCAAATTTAATCTTCGATCTTACAAGAAAAAAACTACTAACTCAAATATAAAAGATTGAACGATGGGTTATTGCCGAGAGCTTGGTTTTTGAAGATTATTACTTAAAACGTTTTTTTTTATTCGAGCAAATTAAAAATCTGAAATAAATTTTTTTAAAGAATCAAAGTAGTAACATATTTCAAATAATACAGTGAAAAGAAATATAAAATCTGACAAATTTCTATAATTTTATGAAACCGGACAGATAAGAAATGTTTATCTAACAAAAATAGTTCGGAACTTTTTACTTTTGAGAAATGTGTTTACAATTGTAAATTGATATTAATATTTTCCAACTGTAAAGATTTTTCTAAGAAGTAATCGTAACGTTGAGGGAAATTTAACAATTCCTTTTTCTCAGCTTAGATTTTGCATCAATTCCTTCAAAATTCTTTATCCTCATCAGCATTTAAGAATAAGGCAACAAATTCAGTACAAAAATTCCTTTCTGTATATTCATTAAGAAATGGAACACTTTTAATAATTTTTGAAATTTTCATAGCTGCTGGATAAAATTTACATCGCACTGTTAATAGATTAAAGAGAATTAAATTAGGAATTAAAATGGATTAATGAACGTATTCAGTGTGGTTGATTAATTTCTGAAAAGAATTTCTCCTTTTTTCTGTTGTCATTTTTTCGCAGAAATAAATGTTCATCATAAAATTGACAAGCTTATATATATGACAATAAAAAATTTTTCATTCAAAACTTTTCAAACATGTTTATTCCAAACAATAGATGATTTTTTTTATGACAATATTAGATTTTTGGATTTTAAATTCCTAAAAAATCTAAAAATGTGACGTTATTATAAGAGATAAAATGTATTAAATACAATTACAAGAGTGTACATTAATTCAAACAAAATTTCTTTGATATTCAGATTTCTCAAGTAATTAAGCACTTATATCCAAAGTTTCGTGCAATTACCTCTAATGATTCCATAAATATTTTTTCAAACGCATAGCGATATCGAAAAGCCTACTTTAAAGAGCTGATTGCGTGTTTACAATTTGGAAATACCTATTTATCAGGTGGGAGGTTCGAAAATTGAAGAAATGATATAAAAAGCCTAATTTACTTTCCAAACGAAAACGACATTATTTAAAAAAAATACCCTTTTCTTAAATAAATATAAAATACTAACAATTGGAACAATAGGCTATTAAGACTATACTCTGGTTAATTTTGATGAAACAAGGAACTCGGTGATAAGAAAGTTCTTTTTAAAGTAAATTAACTATGCTAAGTAATTATTGAATTCAATAATATAAGTTCCGTTGAGTTTTTAACAGTTTTATCAAGTGGTGATTAATTATTTAACTAACTAATTATTCATTAACTAAATTATTTTTAAACATTAAACTGAAGACACTAAAGAAAGTAAAAAAATGTTTGAAGGAAATTCGAACTTCTTCCAGTTTCTATTAATATATATATAATTTGCTTTAGGATATATGGAATTATGATAACGACAAATATACCATCTAGCTCTCTAAATCGATATACTACAAATATGATGAATGTATTTACTTACTCATGGTTCATCCATTTATTCAGTAATGCAGAAATAAAATTAAATTTCAATTTACTGCGTACTTAGTTTTAATATTCAGAATGATTCAATCGAGACTTCCAGCGAAATGCTTTGCCTGTCAGTTGCAGAAATAAATACATGGAAAACCATTGAGTTACTCGAATTTAATCTAGTATTTATTCAGGAAGTATCTATTTACCTTGTTTGAATATTCAAGACTGAATGTAAATATTCAATTCAGAAATGTTTTCGTTGTAAATATTTATCAAAATTCAAGAGACTCTAAAGAATTTAATAATTTCTAGGTGACCGACAGAAAAATCACGTTTAACATAATAGTTATAAATAACTGAATACCATTTTTAATTATTAAATGAAATAAATTTCATTAATTTCTGAAACATAATCCTATTTATCAATTTGGTCCTCAAAACTATTTCAGGAATAATGGCGACGAACAGCCCATGCCTCCTGAAATCTACGGTAGAAATGACGATGTGTAAGAAAACTCGCACTTTATTCTTTCCATTACAACGCCGTCTAGCGGTTTATCCCCTGCTCTCCGCCGAAACATTGTGTGGTAAAAATTGCTTGTTCAGATGTTTTCTATTATCCTTTAAATTTATGCCCATGAGTTTCGAAACAACCTGTATTAACACAGTTTTAATATTATTTTAATACATGTGATTTTGTACAACAAAATTTTATTTTTTCATAATTTTCGACCTATAGATTCAGAATTTGAAGTTATATTTCAATTTTATTAACTAAAAAACGAGTCTTAAAATAACTGCTTGTTTGTATTCAGTATTAAATAATATAATGTGTGAAAAGTAGTTTTTTTTTTTTTTCTTTTCAAAAATTCTGCAGGACAGTTCATTGTCATTGTTTCTCTCAATGAAGAAAATTTTAGGTGTATTGTTTATGAAATGTCTTACATCCAATTTCATTCTGGATAATAAATTTTTTGCAAGGCTACAGATATTAATTACAAATCCTACTGCTCTTTGAAATTTCATATTTCAATTACTAATATGAGTCACGCGTCATTACTTCTAGTTGCCCCAGTACAGCTGGTTTTTTTTTTTTTTTACTCCAGTACGCACTGTATGAAAACTAACAATACTATTAGAATCCAAATATCAGCAAGCGAAAATAAAACCCCATTAAATAATCTTATACCTGTTGAAAATGATAAATGGAGCTGTCAAAAAGTGAATAACTTTTTTTTTTATCTCATGGGAGAACTATTTGAAAATTATTCATGAGTAAGTCAAATGATTCATACAGAAAGAAATTAAACGACATTCTTCTGCAATAAATAAATAAATAATGAATCAGTTCGGTTCTCGGGTGATTTATTGTTGTCGATTTTCGTATATATATTATTAAGTTGCTCTATTTCTTTGATTGAACAAGATATTTATTCTATTAGTTATTTTAAGAAAAATAAACATTAGATATAAACCTGTTACATAAGTATTTATTATTCATAATGATTAATTTTTATTATTTAATTACAATTCTTAAAAATTATAATTTAATAATATCAAATAATTAAAATTTTACAATGTAATTAAACACTTTTACTTATTTCTAAGAAGTTTACCTATTTTTTTCGCAGTAATTTCTCAATGATTATTTCCTTTTCAACAATAAAATATGACTTCGTTCAGTTAAATTTTCTTTCTTTCTTCCGAAAACTGTATAAATTGGGCAGATTCAAAGATTATATAAAAGGTAAGTATTTTTGCAATTTTCGCATAAAATGTACCAGGTGTAACGCAACCTATAAATTATTAATAAGTGCTGATGGCAATGGCTGGAAGCAATATGGCTTCCTACATAAATACTTTCATTTCGCAATGAATTAAATGCATATTATTAGGACAAAATGTGTGTTCTAATAATGTGAGTTAACATAAAAATCAATAAACATGTATTCAAAAGAGACGCATGTCATATATTTGCATTTGTAATTACGATCCTGTAAAATCCCAACCTCTGTTATGAATTATACGTTTTAGTTGCTATACAACAAACCTGAGGCAAATTATAATGTCGTATACCATTATAATATTGATCACTGTACAAACATCATTTATAAGAATTAGCACAAGGCATATCATTCATATTAATTATTATAATTAGATCATATTTTAAGGTTTTTATTTAATTCATAACACTTTTAATCACACATCAAATGATTTACATTAATAAAATTATGTCAGATTCAATGTTCTATCAGTATATTAGTCAAATTACATTAAAATCAGGCGGTATGTTCTCTTTAAATTGTTGAATATTATTCTTTTAAACTCTAGTAAATCAACAAAGAGAAAACAATTAATTCATAATAAATAATGATAGCTTTAAAAAGACTCATTTATTAATTCATTATAAATAATTTCTTTTAAACCTGTTATTTTCAAGGTATAAGATTTATTATTAGTAAAAGGAATAATGATAATCTATCCACCAACACAAACCGTTCCTTTTTAATGTATTTTGATATCCATTCATTTTTAATAAGTATCCATTAAAAGAACAATACTCAGTACCTACATAAAAAAAAAGGTACCGAAATGTAGACTTGAGCAACGGAACTGAGCAACTAAAGTAACGACTTTTCCCACCAGTCTTCCAATAAAGACAGGCGAAATGTTGGAGAAAGTAAATATCCCATTTGTCAAGCCAAGAGGCGATCTGTTCTGTCCATAAAGGGAAGCGCGAAACCGCACCTTGAACTTTTCCTTATCCACTTTCAGAGGTCACTTGTGTTCTTATTTTCATTTTCATCACTATTCATCAGACGCAACGGTCAGATCACGGAATGGGAAAGAAACTTAATATCTGTGCAGCATACTTGTCTTCTCATGCATGTAACGCCTCTGCAAACATTCTTGTGAAAAACTTCGACTCGGGATCTTTTTCTCTTAATTAATTTTACTTTTTTGAAACGATGAAGTGCTTTATTTTTGAAATATTGACAAGTCCTCTGCGAGAGATGTATCAAAATGTATTTTCTTTGCTTTTGGCTGGATTAAAAATAATTGGGTCTTATTTATTCGGATGATTGTCTTATGGCATAATTGCCTTGTTATGAAAAGATTTTACTCTGTTTAAATGTGAAGAAAACTTATTTATGATGTTATAGCAAGTCAGTTAATCAAATTTTTTGTATGAATTTTTACATAAGTACACAAAAGGCACATTCATAATAAGTATAAATCCATAAATTATTTAGGATTCCTTTGAATTATTTGTGGCCAAATAGCATGTTAATTTTTATTTATTTATTTCGTAAAGAGCGAAGACTATTCTAACATTATTAATTTCTATTCAAAGTTTTGTGAAGTGATAAGTAAGTGAATTGATTGGAGAAATAAGCGTTTAATGGGATAAAACTGTAAAATCTGTATAATAGACCCCTTTCTCTAAAAATAGAAAATTTGTTAAATATAAGAAGAGGAGCACAGTTAAGATTATAGGTATTGTAATTATAGGCAATTTGAAGGAAATTGTTCCTATAAACGGGACGATATCCTGTCACCCGTCTCGTTTGTTATCTTAAATTTTATTCCAATCACAAGATCTAAATTTCAACTTTTCAAGCACAGACAAATTAATTAAAATAGTCAATGAAATCCACAATAGCTTTTATTTATCCTCAAATATGGGGGATGCTCTCCACAGTTAAATATTTATCGCAAGTACTGAAAACTTTTATAATCATTTAAAAAGTACGCTGACCGTAATTCAGTGTGAGTAGCTCCTTCAATTGCTCCGACAGCATTCAATCCTCATCTCATCAAATCCGTTATACACACCAGAAGACTTCCACGCACATTACATTAACATCTTTCTTACTACGATAACCTTACTATCATTCAACCTTTCCATATCCCTCTTTTTTCTTTCTCATTGCTCTTGAATTTTACTTTGCGTAATTGGATGTTAATTGTTTGAATTAAATAGCATCCAGAAAATGTCCATAAGGACAGTTAAAGGGAAATACGCCTCATATACAATTGCATAACATCTCTAAAATATTCCCTTCTAATAAGAATATAATCAGAAAAAATATTAACATACGCTGATGATATCGATATTATTTTTCTGTGCAGTGTTGCAAAAACATACAGTGTTGTGGATACTATTATTGTTCTTGAGTTTGCAACCAGATACATTGAACTTTTCATCATTGAGGGGAAAACCAAAGTTTTGAACTCGTGGAGCAGGCGTTTTTTTTTTTTTTTTTTATTATTATTTAAAAAAGAACTTTAAATCCGTTTATGTTTCTCGACACTATCTTTTCCAATGATAATAATATTAAACTAAAACTGACAATAGGTTACATATGGCAAATGAATGTTATCATGGCGTAAAAAATTTAATAAGTAAACTATTATTAGGTTACAAAGGTAAATCCCTTTTTAGATCTATCACATTGTGAGATACTAGCCACTTAAAAGAAGAATCATATGAAGATAGATGTATTTAAATGAAAAAATTTCCGAAATGCATTTTGCCCATTCAGAGAGAATAATAAATAGGAATTTTGTAGAACCATGAAATTTATCAGAAACATAGAAACCTTAAATTGTCCCATTTATTGAATCTTATCGAATCAACTGCCTTGGACATATTTTCGAATCCGAGACCTCGTTAAAAAGGTGACCTTTGCAACAGTAGCGGGCATCAGAAAAAGAGAAAGATTCCACACCTGATGGATTGAGCATGTCTTAAGTCCTCCAACGGTCTGATGGCAACGGTTGGAGGAGGGTTATTGAGACGACCTTGGCTATAGTAGGCTGCAGTGCATTAAAAGAAGAAGAGTACACGATTTGAGTGGCATACATTTTCATGAATAAAATACAGAACTAAATATTTAAACATTAAATATAAAAAAGGGGAAGGGAGTATATTCAAGAAAAGTCAAATTAAATTTTAAACGGTGGGGGTGGGCTTATTCTTGACAGAAGAGTATATTTCTGAGTTTTTACAACATAACATTTTCTTTATTGATATCGGATTACTTCAGGTTTGACTCAAAGCTTGAAAATAACTTGGAGAAAATGAAAAAAAAAATCGCCAAAGTATTTCTTTTAGCTAACTAATGAGTCTTTTAAATGAATGGTGCGATAACTTATTATTTCTTATAAATTTGAAGAACTTCGGCCTCATGTGCGAATGTATGTATGTATCATAAGTACAACGTTCACATTTAATAACTTTTTTTTTTCATTCAGTATTTTTTGAGTTTATTATTCAGGAGTCTAAAGTGAAAGGTAGTAGTTGTAAATAAAATTTAGAAAATTTTGGGAAATATTTTTTTTTTATTTATATCTCCATCCACAAAGTTATCATTCGATAATGCTGTCTTTAAAGTATGCAATACTGAGGCTCTTTTACGGATAACATTAATTAAAATTATGTTCATGCACAATCTAAAATACTGCTTTGGAACATTTCAAAAAGTACCATCTTTTCGGAAATGAAAGAAAAAAAAATTCATTGCCAGTATCTTTATCTTATTTATATTGGCTTTACTTTGTGTCATGCAGGTTCTTTGAAAATCTAATTTTTATATAATTTGTTTTACTTACACTAAGTGCAACAATAAATAATAAACTTTCAGAGCATAAGTAAATTACAAAGTTCATAGCATTTTACCCCTAAATAGTACAGAAAGATACAAAAAATAAAAACAAATCGCGAATCAGCCGTGGTCATGTTCAGCTTAGTTTCCATCGAATCGTGGGTTCGAGCCCTGATGCTATTAAAAATCCATCGTATAGTGGAACTGATGCACTTTAAATATGGTCAAAACTCAAACGTTGCGGCTGTGTGAAAGTTCGAAGAGTGAGATGCCAGCTTAGGTACCACCCTCGTCACTGAACGGAGGCTCAAAATTACGAGGTTCATTTCCAATACCCTTCGTGTTACTTCTCAGAGAGATGGTAATAAATAATCTGTACTTCATAAATGGACGAAGTATAAGTTAAGATCTAAAAGGGGTCAAATTTCTTTTTTAACTCATCATACTAATGCTTCTATTGCATAAATGATTGAGTGTCTACGAATGTCGCTCTTAGAAGCAACAAGAAGGCTATTGACGACAGACCTCGAAAATTTGAACCTAGGTCAAGTGACAAGGAAGACACCTGGGATAGCACGTCCTTGTCTCAACTTCTACATCATGCCATCGGGAGAACGTGGATCCTCGATATATTTAACGTGCATTAGTCCCACGGCGAGTCTTAGTTGGTATCAGGATTCGAGCTCATGACTCGACGGAAACAAAGCGAGTCGCGAGTTCGCGACTAAGGCCAATAGGCTATCGTGGCCACATACTTCTATTGTAAAATAGAAATGAGGCCTAGAGAACTAGAACAGATATAAAAAAACTAAAGAATATATATAAAAATAGCCTAGTTTAATAAAATATTTAAAGCTGCATGGTTCAATTCTCTTTATTAATTGTTAAAAGGGAAGTGAAAATAATGTATTTTTAACATTAATTATTTGAGCTTTATTAAATATATATATACATTATAGAATTACAATTTAGATAAAATATATTTTGCATAATTTCAAAATTTGACGGGAATCGGGTTTCTCAAATTTAAGTACCTAATTTTTTTTTTTTTTTTAATTTTTTTTTTTTGTATAAGTTCAAATGAAAATTCAATACCAAAATCTGATTTACAATAAATATCAATAAAATTAAGGAGTTTATTTTATATTGTACATTTGTATTATTTGAACTATATAAAACAATTGTTGTAAAATTTAAATTAAATACTATAAATATACATATATTGCCTTGCAAACAAATTGCCTCCATGCAACAAAATGTACTCACTGTATAATAAAAAATATATATTAATACATATTTTTAGATATGTAAGGAACTTAAAAAAATATTTGCTTAATATTGGTCGTGGTAGCCTAGTGGTCATGGTCGCGGACACGAGGCCGGTGGTTTTCGTCGAGTCGGAGGTTCGAGCTTTGATGCCACAAAAAACCTGCCGTGTAGCTGGGGCTGATGCACGTAAAATCTGTTGAGGATTAATGATATCCCGTTGGCGTATTGTGGAAGTTAGGAGAGGGAGGTTCCAGCTCAGGTGTCGTCCTCGTCTCTTGACCGAGGCTCAAAATTTTGAGGTCCATCGCCTAAAGTCCATGTATTGCTTCACAGTGTGACACGACGTTAATAAACAATCACATCATACTCCACGAGTTTAAAACAAAGTCAGAATCCAAATTTAAACATTTTGCTTCAAATTTTATTTTTAGTTCATGCTCTAAAAGTTAATATTTGTAGCCTAGTTTTCCAAAACCCAACTCTTACCCTTTCTCATTCTATCCAGACTTTGTGGCTGATAGAAAGCCAGTAAATAAAACCATAAGCTTCATGATAGGCGAGTGTCGCGAGTTCGAGTCCTGAATCCGTGAGAGACTGTCACGTGAAATAACAAGAGCTGTTACTCGTTAAATCAAACAGAGCCTCAAAATCTTTATGTGACGGAAAATAGGAAACTGAGGGTATTAAAACTCAAGTACTTCAACGCTTGCTTATGGCTCAAAATAATGAAATTCGTCGCCAATAACTTTTGTGTAGCTCTGATGCAATAATTAAAAGGAACCATGGTAAAATGAGTTACCGAGAATGTTATTAAATTTTTCCATTTAATTATGAAGTAATTCTTAAATGTAGAATTTCTGTTTATTTTTGCTTCGAGTTGTAAGTAAATTCGATATCTTAGTCCAAAAATATATTTTTCTAGTTTACCATTGCAATGCGTCTTAGAGAATTATATATACATATTTTTTAAATTTCAATTTGAGATCAAAGTCTGAAAACATGCCTTTAGTTTATAATCAATCGTTTTTCATTTTAGAGAATTCTAATTTCTTTAAAAATTTCAGTCTGAATTCAAGGTCTGAGGATGGTTCTTCAGATTGTATTCCAAACTCATTCCAAATAGTTTTGGTTTTTTATTTCCTATTTGTCCCGAATATTTCATTAATGTTTTATAGTTCGAGCGCATACCACTGAAATAACTGTCATATATGATTACTTTAATTTTTCTATCTGATTTAAAACCAATCAATTTATATAGAAACCATAATCTTCAATTATTTTGCGTACTTCTAGAGAATTTTTAAGTCCAGAACATTTATTCATATTGATGAGAAAATACTGCTGCACTTAAAGAAAAAGAAACCAATTAAGAAGCCTTATTCCCAAAATCCTTCAACTTAACGGTTTCCAACTCCTATTGTTCTCACGCGTAAATCTAAATATTAAATAGGCTCACCGCCCACTTTTTTCCCTTTGGGAGTGTCTTCTCTGAGCCCACTAAAGGTCTGGGCTGCTGTTTTTCAGGAAACTGGTTCAGCGGACAAATGGAACTGGTAACGGGGCTAAGAAAACAAACAGTCACTCTCTGCTCTTGACAACCTACCCGTAGACTGTGAGCGTCTGTCTCTTGGACAATGAAGGAATGCATTAGAATGCGTTCCACAAGTTTTATTGTGATTGATTAGACGTCGAATATTTTAGTAATTTGATATGTCTGCTACTTAAAGGCTTTGAAATGTTTAAAGGAATAACGCATTTTTAGTTTTGGGCGGAATGTTCAGTGAGTCATCTGAAGACAATGTCAGAATGGTATTTATAATAAGAATGTGCTAAATATTGTTATTGATGAAACAAACAGCTTTCGAATATTTCATTAAGAAGGTCGACTTACTATGAATATTCGATGTTAATTATAAAATATTCGAATTCCTTTTTCTCTTTAGTTCAACTGCATCCTAGTGTATAATTCTAGTTAAATACACACGCACACGTGTGTGTGTGTGTGTGCAAAGTAATTTACTTTCAACCATTACCTTAATTTTTATAATTCAATAGTCGAAGCCAATTTCAGTTTCATAGAACTATTTTACTTTAGCGGAAAGAGAGACTATTTACACACGGCGAGAATTACACAACTCCGCCTTGGATACAGATTACGACAGTATGAGTACAACAGCAAGAGTGAGCAAGAGAGAGAGCTTTTTGCTGAGTTTTTATTTTCATATCTGGGAAATTTCACTTTAAACGTCACAGATTGCGTGGTATGGATGGAGGGACTTCAAGGGAATCTAAGTGTAGACTTAAAGTCTAAAGTCTGGTAGGGATCATCCCTAAAGGTCTAGAGCGTGTGATCTTCTGAATCTGCGAATTTTTAAGAACGTGTGATTGCATAAATTAAAAAGAAAAAAGGAATCGTATCAGGAAATAAGAATGAACACTATCGTTTAAAGGAGAGAATGGGAAAATTTAGGAAATTAAATTATTATTATGAGAAATTAATAGGAATTAAGTTAAATAATTACACACACACATATATATATATAATTTTCCTTGAATTTTATATCATAATACCCATACCGTTTATTATTTAAACTACAGTTTATCTTCTCAGCAAACTCCCAAAACTGCGAATCTACTATGATCAAAATTCGTTTTTGTTCCTGTTGTTGAAGCAAATTGTATCGCAGTAGTTGCAAATATTATAAGTAATTTATGATTTATAAAATTACATTTAATAATGTAATCTAATACATGTAATTAATAATGTGTAAAACTATTTACATATGATTTGCATTTATGAGTTACATGAATATTAAGATGTTGAATTGGCATATTTAATATCTCCTACGATCTCATCAGTAGTGACCGTTATGAAACAACGACCAGGTGCAGGAAGGCTCGTGGGTCAGCATCCAGAATTTTGGGGAAACTCAAAATAAAATATAAGGCCCAGTTTTCTTTTCTTTTTCCTTTCTTAACAAAAACTCATGATTGATTTTCTTGTGTTTTATACCATACTAAAGAACTCATACCGTAGTCATTATCAGGCCCGTAGATTCTAACTGCTGCCTTGTCAAGAGCTTTAGAAAAACTTCCGGCCAAAGATCTTTGAAGGTTTTGCTGCACCTTACATTAAAACAGTTTTTAAAATCACAATTTTTTATGTTATATATATAAGAAAAGTAAAACATTAATTTGTTTGTTCATCCTAGTCTCTTGATTACGGCTAAGAAAAACAAGATTTTTACCCTATGTCCTCATATGGAGGAGCTTAACTTACTAAATTTGACACCTAATATTCATTGATTGACTTGTAGATTCAAAGTAAGTCATATGAAATTTTTATTCATAAATTTTACGCATTAGTCATTTTCTCCATCATCAATGAAAAATTATTTAATTTTCATTAAAATACTATAAATTGAATTGTCAGGCTTGCTTTAATATTATGTCATTCTGTCATTTACTATTCTAAAAAAAATTCCAGTTCGTTCCCTCAAAAACTTTCTGTATCGATTAGAATTTCACACAGCTTTTAATTATATGTTACGACCTAATTTTGTCACTGAATGATTCATTTGATTGATTTTCTTAAATTGCTCTCGAGGAATACAATTCGTTGTTGGCGAATGAATCTTGCAATTTCGAGCAACTCCTTTACATATATAACAATGCCTCTAAATCGCGCTTTCAGTGTTATTTATGGGGTAAGATAAGTGAAGCTGGCAAATAGATGTCGGAAACTGTGAGAGAAACCAAATGGAACCTACAACATTAACTTCGGTTCATTAACAGGTGATGTGTCATTGACATTCTGTTATCGCATCATCACACTGAGTTCTATTGCTTTGTCCGGACAGCTACTTTGTACAGGATGTAATTGTCATTCCTTCCGGTAGCTCTTTTATTCCTTATAATAAATGGCTTCAACAATGTAGATATGAACTTTAGCATCTGAATATGGATGCATACAAATATAAGAAGCTTTGCTTATAGACTGATGTTTGAAAATACTTATATTTTTAAGGATACTATTGTCTAATGTGGAAAGCACAGAATATAACTTCGGAATACTTTTATTAGTGAAAAACGATTTAGTATTAATATAAAATCGTATTGTTATAACATACGTATATCCATTTAATACATGGTGTTCTTAAAATTTAGAAGTGTTCTGTAAAAACGCAATTTTTATCACCAACATATATAATTAGAATCTTACTAAAGGCTTATTAAGATAAAGGTGGAATTTTTTTTTTCTCCAATTTTTGAAAATATTTAAAAATATTTTTAGAGACCAGAAAAACCACAAACGAATAATTAAAATAAGGATAGGAATGTTTTTAAGAATTGGGGAGAAAATGTAATTCCTTAGACACCTTCATTATTTTTTGCTCTTTCCGATGCACTTTTTGTATTCGAATAGATAAAAGAGTAAAGATTTGAGAACGGTAGTTGAAATTCCATAGGATTAATATTGAGTTCCCGAAATCAAAATGGCCGATAGACGGGAGCCTTAACGATGAAGTTTTGGAGATGAAAAAAGATGTGAAGCATATTATACGTTACTGAAGTAAATAAAAAGTATTCTTTTTTCCTATCTAAAAAAGGATTTTCAGCTTTGGTTCTAATCTTTAACGCAAATGAAGATATTAAAAGAAATTTTTTCTTGTTATAAATTAACAACAATTTCTTAATGTTTTTTAATATATAGCAGCGCATACATTTATAATTTTAAACCTAGCTAAATAAGGTAATTTTAAATTATTTAACTTAAATGTTATTCAATATTAAATATTATTCAACATAATTCAAGATGTATTAGCTTCAAAGAAATAAAACCACGCCTATTCAAAAATTAATTTAAAATAATCTGGGGAAAATAATAACTATAAAGAAGTCTCATTACATATAGATTTGTCCTAAAGTTCATTGTACGCTTACAGGAGGATTGGTTGAAATATCCACCCAATAAACAATGTATATCTTGGCGATATCTTGCTCAAACTCATTGTTTTCGTGCTCAGCCGTTGGAATGAGTGTGGCTATTTATCAATAGCTTCCCACGCTTTCTTCCAGCGGACAGCCGCCATTAAAACTGTTACCGAGTGGACTCCTTGTGCAACTTGTTGTTCATTTTTGATCCTTAGGGTGATGGTTCACGAACCCACTTGAATCTCTAAATACCATAAAAGAAGTTACTTCAAACATCACTGCGATGGAGGTCCTGTCTCATCAGAAGTGTGTCTTTTTTGAAATGCTTTTAATCATTTCTCTACCAGAGCGAGATAATCAATCACGGAGGAGTTTTTAGAATAACAATGAAGAAATTGAATTGCGTCGGAAGAAAATGACGCACTTTTAACTCATTACTGTTTCCTAATGTCTCTGTCTCATATTTTCTTAACTAAATAAGAGAAAATAGTTTCAGATTACTATTCTGAAGAAAATCTTGATTTCATTGTTACTAGGATTTATTTTAGGGAACTCAAAAGTAATTTATTTAAAAAAAAAAACATCTTTAACTGAACCATTTAAGTAAATGAAGCACTAATGTTTTAGAATGATCTCTGTCTCTCTCTCTCTCTGTCTCTCTCTCTCTCTCTCTATATATATATGTGTGTGTGTGTGTGTGTATATATATATGCATATATATATATATATATATATATATATACATACATACATACATATATATATATACATGCATACACACACACACACACATATATATGTGAGTGTGTGTGTGTATATATACTTTTGAATGTTTTCTATAAAGTCTATTTTTAAGAACGCTACCGAATTCACACCGAAATTCGAAGGGAGTGAAAAATTAACTCATCTTATCACCTTATTAATTAATTACACACGAACAACATGAGATATTTAAATTCCGCTCAAGAAATATAATAATCTGATTAAAATCTCAATCCTCAAGGCAAGGCATGAAATTTTTAAAAACTACTATTACAAATAGTTTGAAAATATTCCGAATACCAAAAATACGTGATAATAATAGTATATTTTCTTATGGCACATACATCAGCATTTGAGAAAATTTAGAGTAAAAGTCTTGAATATTGCTTTTGAAAATGCACATAAAACTGGACAATAGCTTTGAATTATAAAAAAAAAATATTTAAGAAGAACTCTGTTTCTGGAATCTCAAAAAATATTTAAATTTAAAATAATATATTTTTCTTTTATCACCATTTATGAAAATAACTTAATCAATTACAATATATGAGTCTGTAGATATGTGTGTAAAAGTAAAAATATGACGATATTAAAATTTATTTTTATATATCATTCTACCATTTTTTGAAATAATTTTTTTTCATCCTCGAAGCAATCTTAGTCATTTCATACATTTTATGTAGGGAATATCAAATAGTACAATTTTGTAACATACATATCAACATATGTATCAAATATACAGGAATATATTAATTCAAATATTTCAAAATACATTAATAATATATCTTAAACTCTCAATAAATATTTCAGCTGTTTTTAAAATTTTATCATAAGTAAAAAAATTGTAGAATTCGTTTCTTTGAGTGGTTTTTGTTTTTAATAGAAAAAAATCTGATAATTTTACTATATATATATATAGTAGTGTGTGTGTGTGTGTGTGTTCTATGAATTTTATTTGTTTGAAAAAAATCCAATCATTTCTTAAAATCGATATATTCATTCTCTTCTTGATTGTTACTCTTCATTGCCTGAAACCTTTAGTGAGAGCTAAAAAATATGAATATTTAATACCAAAAAGTCTTTATCGTTAAAACAATCAGGCATATTCATTTATATTACTCAAACCGCTCAATTAATTAAAAATTCAGTATTAGACAAAAAAAAATATCCCTGAAACTCTGTTCATTATTTGAAACGTATAATTATTTGTTTGTTAGAATCATGTATGAGTTTCTAAAAAATTGGAAAAAAAAAGAAAGAAATACCCCTACGCATTTATAACGATCTTAAGTGAAAAATAAACACTTTGCACAAAACAATAATCCAATAACAATACAATGAACTTATCATTTACTCTAATGAGAATGTCTTTAAAAAACGCTTTCACTAATGATTTTTGGCGTTCCGTCCTTGAAGGTCAAAAATCTTGCCATGAATGGACATGACCTTCTTTTTAAAAGCCCGAACGCCTTTTTAAACAGTGTCAGACACTCTACTTTTTCAAAGTTACTTCTGACGAACCATTCCTTTCCAGATTTACTGGTGGTCTAATTCTACTGTTTTGAACCTTGTGATAGAGCTCTTAAGCAGAAGACGGATCCAAGCTCTTACGTCTAAAATTTTTATTGTGATAAATTTGTTTTAATTTCAAACAAGTGTATGATTTTAAAGTAGAATTTTAAAAAATTTTTAGACTAGGTTAAAATAATAAATTTAACTTCGTTAAAAAGGAATTTTAATCATGTACATCTAGTTCAGTTAGAAAAATTATTAAAAAATAAAAATAGTGATATAGTATATATCGTTCTTAATGCCATGTTCGTTAAATCTCATAAAAACATAAACTTTCTCATAATTTTTCATTACTTTTAATTGAACCATGAATTAATCATTATAAATGTGTTAGATTATTTTTTTTTTAAATTTACAAATTATTTACAGATTTTGTGGTACTCCGTTTATTGAAATATATTAAATACAAAAAATCGCGGCAGATGTATTCGTAAAAAAAAATTCATTGCATTATATTAATAAAACCATTAACTCTCTTGAAATTTTGGAAAATTGATTCTTTAAAATCATAATTGTCATTTTAAACAGAAGAAAATGTAATTGAAAAATACGTGTTAATGTATCTCTAGAAATAAAATTATATTCTAACCCATAAGACATTTACAAATTTTGCAGTCAATAATAGTTTAGTGATCATGGTCGCTGACTCGCGGCCGGCGTTGTTTTTGTCGAGTTCGAGGTTTGGGCTCTGATGCCTTTAAAGATCCATTTTTTAGCGGGTCTGATGCACGTTAAATCTGGTCCAGGTCTCACGTCCTCCTGTTAGCGTGGTGTGGAAGTTTGCACCTCCCTCTCCAAAACACTTAAGCTCTCTCTCGCTCTTTGACTCAGATGTCGTCTTCTTCACGTGACCGATACGATATCTGAGCTTCTGTAACCAATAGCTCTCATATTGTTTCTCAGTGTGACGTTAATAAACAATCACGCAGTTAATGATGATCAAAAGAATTCTAGAAAAATCATGTTGATTGATTTGAATTAACTTCGTTTGATACGAGGGTTTTTGGCGACAAACTTTGTAGTTCTGAATTTTGGTCGAGTGCTGAAGTTAGCATCTATGAGTTGAACTTCACACCACGCCTTATGTGAATATTTTGAGATGTAGTTCAGTACAACGTACAATAGCTCCCGTACGTACGATTCTCTTTAAAAGGTATAAGGCCTCCAATTAGCAGGACGGTCATTATTAGTTGTGAAAATAACAACTTTTACCGTTGAGTTACCACGGCCCGAGAGAAGTAATTATTAAAATTTAATGTAAATATTTTTTGATTGCAATAGAAATTGATACATTGATATTCTTATCATCTACATAATATAAATAATTTTTAGCAAAACAAAATAACAAAACTAATATATATGGGAAAAAATACATCTTTTTTTTAAAGCTTTCAGATTCGCTAAAATTTGAATTAAAGTCCTAAACGAATCTTTTTTGTAAGATTTAACACGAACAGTCTGTATCTGATTCATTAAAGCATTATTTTATTTTTTAAAAGCTTTCAACTCCATGTACTTCTCAAGAATGCTTGCCAATTCCTGTTTACAATTTCATGCTCATAGGTTTTGAGAACAATAAATCGCTAGCGAAAAAAAAGAAACAAAAACATCTGAATCACTTTTGTGATTGTCTGACACGGAATAATTCTATCATTAAACGTGAAAGAAAATACCAAATAAATAGAAAAGTTTAAAAAAAAAATTCACTCAAATAAGCACGGAGGCGTTATTCGAAATTCCGAGTTCCTAATTCGGATGTCTATCAGCATCATTTTTCAGCTAAAAAGAAAAATGGCTTCTATCTCTAGTAAAGTTTTTTTCTAATTTTTGTTTTTCCGTTCAAAATAAGTTACGTAATATTTCCTTGAAAGATTTAAAATAAGTGTTATCTGTGGTGACACTGCTGTTATGAGTTTGTGAATACTCACTGGGCTTCTTCAAATGGTTCCACAATGTACTATCGCATTGGATTCGCATCACCGAACTTGAGACCCAAATGCAGGTCAATCTCATTTTCAACAAAATATTCCCAAAATGAGCTTCAAACTTCGTTTTTACGACCCATTTCTTTTCTTTTCTTCTTATTCGTTCATTTTTAGTGTAAATATATTGAAATTAGGAGAAATAATGTTTCAAGTTAAATATTGAAATGTTTAGAATATAAAATAAGAATTATATGTTTTCGATCATCGAACGATGTATATAAATATTGATCAAATTTCATTAAAAATTATTTCGAAAAATATTTTTTACAAATGTATATCGCAATTTCGCATTAAAACAATGTACTTTTATTTCTAGTTTTGTTTATATATATCTTTTTATATTAAGTGAAAATTTTCTTTTCTGAAAAATATATGCAATTGACAAAGTAATTATACATACACTTCAATGTCCTTAATTTTTAACTAAATAAAATCAGATATTTTGTCCAAAATAGTTTTGATGCAATATATTTACCGTACATTTAAGATTAAACACCAAAAAAATTTGATAAAGTTAAATAAGTTTCTAACCGGTAAAGTTTAAAAATTTCTTTTAAAAGAAGTATTGTACGCTACCTCAGTAAAATATGTACTGTGTTTAGTGTTGATGGTTGAAAGGAGAATTTACATAGTAGCTGTAAGTAATTGTTAACTTCAAAAATACAAAGTCTGACATTTTATCTATGATGCTCTAAAATTAATTGAGAATGGCACCTGAAACTAGAGAAGTATCATTAAATACGAGAAATCGTATCACTGAGTTCCACAAAAATAAAAAAAAAATCCTACCAATAAATTTGAAAAGCTATTAAAATACCTTTTACAATTTTTGGATACATTGCGAGAAAGTATGAAGAAATTAGATGCATCGAAATTAAACTCAGAGCAGGACGTTCCAACAAATTAATAATGAGAGCGAAAATAAGTGTTGTTCAAACAGCTTTAAAAATCCTATGAGATCAGCTCAAAAAGTTGTTGAAGATCTCGCAATATCTTCTAATATCAGAGAAACACCTCTAACAATAAAAAATGTTTCACAATGCTGATTTAAAAAGGAAGAATCTCGAGCGAAAAAAAATATTTACAAACAAACAAAACAAACAAAAGAAAAAGCCTAGAATTCGCTTTGGCCTACAGAAATAAACCAACGGAATTTTGGGAAACGATTTTTTCTGTTGAGAGTAAGTTTCAAATTTTTCTCTCCACCAAGCATTCGAAAAATTTGGCGTAAAAATAAAACTGCTTTGATTCTACCCCCCCCCTTACTCTGAATCATAATGGAGGAAATGTCATGGTTTGGTTGTATATGGCTTCTAAAGGAGTAAGAAATATTTGGATTTTACTGACACTTCAATTACAGCTTTTTAACATATATGTTGTTAAATGTGTTGCGGCATAACTTATTAAGCAAAGCTAAGAAATTAAACCTACAGCAAACTTTTCTTTTTCTACAGGACAACCCAAAGCATACTGCTATGGTCACCAGGACATGGTTACTTCTTAATGCTCGAAAGCGATTGGTAACTCCTCCACAATCTCCAAACTTGAATTCAATTGAAAATTTATAGATGTAATTGGGGATATACAAATTCAAAAAAACATATCTCAAGTAAAAACAGTTTAAAAAAGCTGTCATTGAAGCATGGAAGAACATAGACCCAACTGTCTAAAAGTTAAAGGAATTTACAGTGGCTCAAACAATTGAGGATACACCTTACTTTCACTTGATAAATCCAACTTTTAATGAAAATAACACATTAACTAGAATAGACGTATTTTTACTTTTACACGTAATAAAAGGGTTAATTTACAGTAAAAATAACGAAAATCAATAAAAAAATATCTAAAATTAAAAGTTTCACAAATATTTGAAGTAAACATAGGCAGATCTTTACCTCAAAAAATTAAGGATACACCAATGAAATTTTTTCGATATACTACATGCATAAACAGTATCAGTATTTTGTTGCATGTCCTTTGGCTTTTATAATGTCCTCCAAACGTCTTGGTACTGATTCGACCAATTTTTTAGTGGTATCTGGAGATATTTTATCCCATTCTTCTTGTAACACTTGCTTTAAAAGGGCTTTGTTTCTAATCTGGTGTTTTTGGACCAATGTTTCTAGTGCAGCCCACAAATTTTCTATGACATTGATGTCAGGGGACTGTGGCAGTGTGTGCAATTACTGTTTACAATGAAAAAGACACCACATTTTGACATTACGTGCCGTGTGTTTGGGGTCGTTGTCGTGCTGAAATATAAAATTTCCATCTAAACCCAATTTTTGTGCACTTTCTTTAAGATTGTTGCGGAGTATGTCTATATAAAGCTTATGATCCATTATACCATCTATAAAAACTAAATTTCCTACCCCATTTGCAGCCATACAACCCCAAACCATGACGGAGCCACCACCATGTTTAACTGCAGGACGTAAATTTTTTGGATTCAAAGCGGTGTTCGGCTTTCTCCAAACGGTGTGACGACCATCGCTTCCAAAAATGTTGAATTTACTTTCATCACTAAATATAACTTTCTTTCAAAAGTTTTCTGTCTTCAACTGATGAGTTTTTGCAAACTCCAAACACTTTTTCTGATTTTGTAAGCTTATGAAAGGTTTCTTTCTAGCTACTCGACTGCTATATCCAGCATGTCTAATCACATTTCTCACAGTTTCAGCACTTACACTTCTGCAGATTATTCGAGAAGTTTCTGCAGCTAGTTTGACTGCACTCAGTTTAGGATTAATCTTGATATCTTTTAAAATTTTCCTTTTAGCTACATCACTCAGAATACTTTTCCTTCCTCTTCCACTCTTATTTTGAATTAATCCATCGCGTTTAAATTTCCCAATGATTTTCTGGACACATGAGTGACTCCTACCGACAATTTCAGCTATTTCACGATAAGATTTTCCCTTCTTAAATAACCTTAATATAAATTTTCTTACATCAATACTAGTCTCTTTCCGAGGAGCCATTTTCCATTTAAAATTACAGCTTTATATTCTCATAACCAACTTCAAAAGACAGAAATAACAGTTGAAAAAGTATAGGATAAAATTTACCAAACTTAGATTATTAGTAGCAAGCAAAAAGAAATCAAGTGGTAGTTAAACAAAAATTTCATTTGTGTATCCTCAATTTTTTGAGGTAAAACTCTGCTTATGTTTATTTGAAATGCCTCTAAAAAGTTTTATTTTAGAATTTTGTCGTTGATTTTTCTTTATTTTTACTGTTAATTAAACCTTTTGTTATGTCTAAGAATAAAAATTCGTTTGCACTTCTGGTTAAGGTGTTATTTTGATTGAAAGTTGGATTTATCAAGTAAAAGTAAGGTGTATCCTCAATTGTTTGTGCCACTGTATGTACAACATCCTGAAACAGTCATTAAAGCTGAAGTATTTCGCATTATTAAATACTAATTTGTGTAATTTAACTACATTTTTCTTAATTATAGTATGCAAACGAATTATACAATTATTTTTTTCTTTGTTATATTTTTGTATATTATCTGTCAAAAAGTAAAATTTGAATGTTTTTATTTCATTTTTGCTTTTATATTATAATACATTAAATAAATGTATCATATTGGAGTTTACTTAAATCTTTTATTTGATTTTATTATTATTTAGGAGATTGAAGTACACATATAATTATTTTTGTCAGCTGTGTGGGACACCCTCTGGTTAAGTAATATGAGATTTTCCAAAGTCTGACCGTATATAATCATTTTTCCATATATGTTTTGAAATTCAAGTTTTGAATCCAATTTTGGATATGTTATACAGAAGTAGCGAGTTATAGCCTTTCTCAGAACAATTTGCTGTCTGAAAAAGTTTTGTTCCCATTTGATTTTTGTTATGGAGACTGTAGTGTGTGTAAATGCACTTCTGATTCTTCAAATTACGAAGATAATGAATTAAAATATACCAATTTAATTGAATAAAATATTAACCTAATTGATATAGAATTACAATTTGTTAAGCGCTGAACGGCAAGCACTTGTGTCGAAGTGACCAAAAATCGTCACTTGTAGAAAAAAAAGGTCACTGCCTCTTTATAACTACGTATCTGTTCTTTAATTGAAATATTCAGAATCATTACGTTAATTCTCAGAAGAAATTTTGAAAATGGGGTATTTGTGAGAATTTTGAATTAATGCTATTCATCACCCATTGTTAATGATATAATGTGATATTAGAATACTCAGATTCTAAAACGGATAAGATTCCATCACCTATTATTTTCACAATTCTGAAAACTATCTCTCGACAGACACCAAAACATTTTTGGTAGTTTCACCTCGTTCTAAGTTATGCTCGAAAATATTCTGTAAAAGAATGCACGAAGAGTCTGCACTTCTAACGAGATCTTATTCTTCAACTTCAAGCCTTGGATAATTAAGTTCTGTTCCTTAATTTATAATTTCATCGCTTTCGTTCGTTTTAAACATTGTGGGAGCACACTTTAGTTATAGAAATAATTATTTTTCCTCTAATAACATTGTAACTTTTTTATAAACTTCGTCTATAGACGCGCGCGATTCGAGTACTCTTCTAATTTTAAATAAACATGCTGAACAACTTCGTAAGAAGGCGATTTTAATTATCAATGAAAAGGGGACGTAACTTAGTAGTATGATGAAACATTTTGCAAATGGTTTAGTACAGAGTTCTTCAACCTAAGCTCCTCTGAACCCTGGGGTTCTATGGAACTTTGACAGAGGCTCTGCAAGTGATCACTATTTTCTTAATCAAAGCACCAAAATTTTAGTTAAATTTTAATTTTTATAACAGGTCGAATTCTTAAATGCAGTTTGCTTGTAAAAATAAATATAAATAAATATTTATAGATAAAATAAAATCTTAAATTGCGTAAAAGTCAAGTGCTTCAAATACTTTAATCGAGACACATTAGGCCACATATTAGTCTCCATTTTTTGGCTCAGTCGATATAGCTCAAATTGATATATCGACTGGCACTTAGTTGAAACTAAAATGCAGTCAAGTTGATATGCAATTTTGGATTGACGTTAGAGAAAAATATCCTGATTTTGCCAAAAGAGCTGTGAAACATCTAATGTCATTTGTTTCAACCTATGTATGCGAAAAAGCTTTATTTATAAAAGCTCCTTTTTTTTTTTAAAATTGATGTCACAATCAGAAGTAACAAGAGAGTTAATAAGGTGAACCGCAAAATTCTGAACTTCAATCAAGTTCCGAGGACGACACCTGAGTTGGCATCCACCTCTTCAAACTTCTGCGCCATGCCAACTGGAGGATTTGAGACCTCGACAAATTTAATGTGCAGCAGACCCGCTACTCGATGGGTCTTTAGTCGCATCAGGGCCCGAATCCACGACTCGACAAAAGCAACTTAGGCCGTGAGCTCGTGGCCATGACCACTAGGCTGCCGCATACATAAGAGAATTTCGGGTCCTAACGATACTGGATAATGGTTGTTGAAAGCGGGATACCAGCTCGGGTGTCAACCTAGTCATCCGACCGTGGCTCAAAATTACGAGGTGTATTAGTTATGGGGAGCTAACTCTTTATGGTGAGCAGAAATAGACACCTGGAAAATGTTCGACATAACAACAACAAAAAAAAAACCGTTCACTGCTACAATAACATTTTGATACTATTTGACTCACACAGCCTCAGAATATAACTATAAGGAAATTCATTGGCATAGGAAACAATTAGAATTTTTTTCTGAAAAAAAAATCGAAATTGCTGTCATTTTTTAAAAGAAGTACTGAATATGTGTAATGTGCATTTTTCGATAATTTAAAATATGAAATGAATATTTTTCTGTTATTTCAATGTACAATACATATTTTCCAGTAATTCTAAACTCATAATGTGATTTGAATTTTTAACAATTCCGGAACAATATTTTTGACAAGTATTATTTACTTAAGGCTACCAGCGATTTTGATTTCATAAACGTAATGTTAACCCTATGGAAATTCTACTATACCGTTCTCAAATCTTCACTATTTTATCTATTTTTTTGAATTAAAAAAAAGTGCATTCAACTAGATAAAATAGTGAAGATTCGAAGGAGTAAAAAATAGTGTAGATTTCTTCGAAATTATATTTCTCCTTTGATTTTCGAAAATATTTAAGAATATTTTTAAAAATCAGCGGGAAAATGTAATTTCGCAATATATATATATATATATTGTAGAAACTCCATAGGATTAACATAATGTCCATGAAATCAAAATGGCTGTAAAAAGGGAGCATTATGCTTCGGTCTACCCGCCATTTTGATTTCGTCAGCTTAATGTTAATCCTATGGAAGTTTCGAATTTAATTCTCACATATTTTTTTGGGATCTTCTTGAATGCAATAAAGTGCATCTGAAAGAGCAAAAAATAATGAATGCTTCTCCGGAGTTATATTTTCCCTCTGATTTTTAAAATATTTTACCGCTACTTTAATGATTCGTTTGCGAGTTTTCCGGTCTTAAAAAATATTTTTAAGATAAATTATACAAGAAACCTTGTTATAGAAATATTTTTAAGACAAATTATACCTTTTCAAGATAAATTATACAAGAAAATATTGAATGAAAGGAATTGGTAGACTCCTTATATCTGACAATCCTTAGTTTTTATCTAATTTAGTAAGCTTTGTGGTCAATTTAGTTCTGCTAATTGAGTAAGAAAAATGACTGATTGATTGCTTGTTTATTAATATCACACTTAGATGCAACACGAGGGTTGATGGACCTCGTAATTTTGAACCTCGGTCAAGTGATGAGGATGATATCTCAGCTGGCACCTCCCTCTACAAACTTCCACGCCACGGAAACTGAAGAGCTGGGGACCTCGACAGATTTAACGTTTATCAGTTCTGCTACACGGTGGATCTCAAATGGTATCAAGGCTCGAACCCCCGACTTGACGATAACTGGCAGCCGTGATCTGTGACTATGATCACAAGGCTAGCGCGGCCACATGGAAAAAAAAAAACAAACCGAAGAATTGCTTTTGATTGGTTGGTTGGTGGGTTGGTTGAATTTGTGGCACTGAATCCTCTTGGGATATATTGTGCCAAACACAAGGTTAGGAGATTAAAATAATTTTCTTTTTCTTTTTTGTTTTTATCCAAAACGATTTAAGATTGGAACAACATTGCAAAAAGGTAAGATTGAAAGCAATAAAACTATATGAATGGGGTTAAACCGATTTCATTTAAAAAGTTAAAAATATTTGGTTGGGGATTTTTCCCAACCAAGTCTATTAAGGAAAGAGTATATGATTTAAAATGTTTAAAACGTGCAGAGTTAAAAACGGAACATTCTATTAAAATGTGTCGTTCAGTCAAAAGACAGATACAATTGTTACATATTGGAGGGGTTTCACCCAGAAAAAGGTACTTGTGTGTTAATCTCGTGTGTCCAATGCGTAGTCGCGTCAGAATGATGTCCTGTCTTCTACATGAAAATGATTTCCAATGAGATATAATGGGTTTTATTTGATAGAGTTTATTCTCAGATTCCAAAGCTTTTGATTGAAATAGAGCAGTACAATGTGTTTGCGGATAGAATTTTCTTTTTCGTTTAAATTTCTGAGAATATTAAAATTAACCTTTGAGATTTCCTAAAATTTTTTATTTTGGATGATTTTTGAATTTTCATAAAACTACATCCTTTTGCAAATTGTATTATTGTTAGTATGTTCGTTTTAAATTCAATTGGAAATGAGGGAAATGAAAGAAAATGCTTTTATAAAAGTATTTATTTTACAAAATTTGTATTTATATTGTATACAAAATTTGTAAATTACCATTTCGATAATTTAAAAGGCAAAATATTGCCATTTTTGGTTTAGCTTACATGAATATTGTTGTCGGTGTATGAGTATTTAACGCTTCTAGTAGTTTGTTTTGGTGTGGGACAGAGGTACGCTAATCACAGCCTACACACCTCATAATTTTGAGCCAAGGTGAGATGTGAATTCGATGCATAAGCTGGCACCCCACTTTCCGCATTCACACCTCGTCCTCGTGAGAGCGTGGATCCCTGGCAAATTTACACATGCACCTATGCCTTTTGCAGCGATTTCCAACTTTTATGCTACTAAGCCTCCATGAAAAGAATTTTTTTTTTCTCTCGCCTCTCCTCCTTTCATTTTTAATAAATATAATAAAAATAATATCTTAAATAATAAAAATGTATTACAATAAAAAGAGAATAGTGATCATCTCAGGAACTTGCTTTCTTTAGGTTGGTATAGGCATCATGACCCCTAGACACCTTGTGATCTTTTTCTTCCAATGGGGTTTAATGTCATTGGTAAACACGGATGACGCGCCTCCGGGATACCTTAGTAACCCCTCTGTATTCTCGAGCTTCCTTTTTATCAACCAACTTTTATCTTTTAAATTTTTTTCACATGAATAGATCACAGCTTTACCTTGTTTGAAGCGGCAAGGCCGCATCTGGCTCTTGCACCATTAGAAAATACTATCACTCACAGAAAATTTATTGTTATTGTCAAGATAATGAGATCCATGGGCTATCACCAACGGATCTCGTTATCTTGAGCCCCGATCAATCGACTGGAACAACACCTGATCTGGTACTTCCCTCTCCAAACTTTCCCACTATGCCAACAGAAGGACTTGGGACCCAACCAGATTTAACGTGCGTCAGCCTAGCAACACGGCGTGTCTTAATTGGCATCAGGATTCGAACCAACGACTCGATGAAAACAACATCGGGGACAAGTCCGTGACCATAACCACTAGGCTTAGTTTAGTTTTTATTAACGTTGCACTAGAAGCACCACGAGGGCTATTGTCGATTGACCTCGTAATTTTGAGCCTCGTTCAAGTGACGAGGACAATACCTGAGCTAGCATCACCTTCTCCTAATTTCCAAACCACGCCAATGGAAGGACTTTGGGCCCCGACATATTTAATGTGCATCATCCCCGGCTACACGGCGGGTCTTTAGCGACCCAGGAGCGAACGCGCGACTTAACGAAAACCACCGGCCACGAATCCGAAACCATGACCACTTGGCTACGTGGCCCTACAATTAATAGAAAAATAACAATACTATAGCATATACGTACATGCATTTTTAATTTTATATAACATTCTTTTTTATGATTTTTTCAATAATTTTGAATGAAAAAAAAATTTTTTTTCATAAACTTTGGCACCAAAATTTTATTTTTTCCCTAGCAATAGCTGACGCCTCCCATTTTAGAAACCAGTACTTTCTACATGACGGGTTTTTTGTGGAATCAGAACTCTAGTATAGGGCTCTACTGAAACATCGCCGGTCACGAGCTCTATGCTATAACTACAAGGCTATTGTGGCATATATATGTGTTGCCAGTTGATTAACTTTTCGATCACAAAGAGATAATAAAAACAGGTTCAGATGTGAATACCTTCTCTTCATATTAATTCATCGCTTAAGTGTTGTGAACATGTAAATAAATACCAGATGTGACTCACAGATTTAAAAAAATTATGCATTCCCCTTTTCCTTTTTGACTTCAAATGAATTTTTTGTAGATAAATTTGAAAAGTATTTTTATGTTTTTTTTTCTTTTTTTTAAAAAAAAGAAGATCTTTAATAACATCTCTTGATTAAAGAATTTGAGAAATAAATACGATTCTGGTTTCTTAATGATAATCATCAGTGTTCGAAAATCTTAACACTTTCATCTGTTTCAGGGCGTAAACTTGATAATTAAATGTAGGACTGTTATCACTAATTTAGATAATGTTGAGATTTAAAGTTTATTTTTAGTTAATTCTAGAAGCATTATTAGGTCACTAAGTCATTTAGAAGTCATTTTTAGCAATTTTTTATGTCTTTACAAGTTGAATCTCTGATAAGAAAACAGCTGGTAATGATATCAAAGGCGTTCCATTACGTAATAGAACTTCAGTTTCTTTGTGGATATTTTAAAATATACGAAGCAAAAAAAAAAAAAGAAAAAAAAAATCTGGTTATGAAATTTTTTGGTCTTACGAAAATGTAACATAAAATATGATCATAACTAAGCAAGTGAGTTTAAATGGTAAAAAAGTCATCACATTCTTTTTTTTTTTTCATAATCAATTTACGATCGGTCAGAATTATAAGAGGATGAATTTTGTGAGCTAATTCTCAGAATAAAAAGAAACCAAATGAAAATATTCATTTTTTTTTGATGATTATTTCATAAGATTGAAAAGGTAATTAATTTCACATTTTATGATGCACTTTTTGTTTGAATAAATGCAGACTGCTGTCAAATAAACACAGATTTCTTGGCTCGAAACTTGATATAAAAATCTTTGGCAAATCGTAAATAAGATAAGAAAGCGAATTTCATTGCAAACTGAATATATTAAGAAATATCGTAACAAACTGCAGCGGATAAAATAAAATTATATCAATAAGATTGAATCACTTAGTTCTTTATCCGCAAATTCAGTCCTCAAATTGAATTAATTATTTCATTTTAAATGTCGTATTAAAATCTTTCTAATTATTATATTTCGTGAATTATGAAAAATTTATATAACTGTCGCTAATTTTTATCCAGCCTTAAAGTTAACTAGTTTTACACATTTCTGAAAAGTAAACGTTATTTTGAATATTAATATTCTAAAATATTAGTTAACCAAATATTTTAAAGACAAAACTAAAAGAATATGGAGTAAATTCAATTTTTCTGTAATGAATTTTAAAAAAAAATTGCTTAAACCTTTTTTTATTAAAAAAAAATTTATTGATTTTTATGCATGTCGTTTTCATGACATATTCAGAATTTCTTGGAAAATTCTAAAATCATCCCTTTACTTTCAGAAAAGTTATCTCACCTTGAAAACTTTATTTAACGAAATTTTCTTGCATTTCGACAAATACTTTAAATAGCGATTCAATTATAGATTGCTGGCGTCCAGAAAATGTAGCCCTACAGCCGGCTATGTAAACGGGAACTCAAATGTCATAAGCAGCAATGTAACATTAAAAGGAATAAATAATAGTTGATCAGTAATAGTCGGACACATTATGGGATATAAAGAAAGATCTAAGCTCATTTGATTATGGGCAAATTGTTGGGGTTTGACGAATGGTTCAATCAATCCCTGAAATGTTGCAGGTACTGAGATTTTCACGAGCCACTTCGTCACGAATGAGTTTACCTTAAATATGTTGATTCCGGTAAAATCTTTCCTCCGAGGACCAACTGCCGCGGACAACAAAGTGTAGATGGACACTGCCAGCAGCGTCTGTATCGCATTTTAACAGTGGATAGACGGGTCACAATGCTAAAAATCACACGATCTAAAATTTAACTTTGGTACCGAAAAAAAAAGTATTAGCAGCCACACCCAAGTATAGAGCTATCGCTCCGCGAGGGTACCTAACGTGCATCAGCGCAGCAACACGGCGTAAAGATTAGCATAGACACAGAAACATCACTGACCTCAGGTCTGGGGGAAATGTTGTCTTGACTAACGAATCTAAATTTACAATGGAACATGCCAATGGCAAAATACAAGTGCAGCCTAACCTCCTTAAAACGATGGATCCTTCTTGCCAACAGCACATTCTTCAAGCTGGTAGAGGTGGTATTATTCTCAGACGATTGTTTTAATGTACTGAAATGGTATCCATGGTAAGTGTGACATCATCCCTCAGAGGTCAATGTTATCGTGGAAACCTTGACGATCATGTGCTCCTGTTTGTGCGGTTTCAGCATTCCTCTGGAAACGTAATCCTTCAAGACTATGTAAGGGCCGCGATAGCCTAGGGGTCAAGGTCGTGGACTCGCGGCCGGTGGTTTTCGTTCAGCCGCGGGTTCGGTCCTTGGCCGCCAAAGACCCGCCGTGTAGCCGGGCTGATGCACGTTAAATCTGTTCGGGGTCCAAAGTCCTCCCGTTGGCGTGCTGTGGATGTTAGGAGAGGGGGGTGCCAGCTCAGTTGTCATCCTCGTCACTTGACCGTAGTTCAAAATTACGAGGTCCATCGCCAATAGCTCTCGTGTTGCTTCTAGTGCGACGTTAATAAAAACTAAACTAAATCAAGACTATGTAACGTGTCATCACTCATGTATTGCATCCGAATAGTTTGATGAACACTCTATAGATATAACTTTCAGTCCCTGGCCCTTTAAATAACCTGATATTAAACCCATTGAGCCTCTTTGGGGGCTATCTATTAAAACTTCTCATCTCCGCTTTTTCAAATATTTGAGAATTGTGAGAGATTGCTTAGAATTGTGGGTCGTATGGCTTTCCAACATTTCCAATGTTTTGTTGAACCATTACGGAGATGAATCAACATCATCAGCAGGGTGAAAGGGGGTGCTAAAAAAGAGATCAACTGTCATTATTAAAGAATTCATTAAATATATTATTCTTTAAAAGATTTCTGTTCTGATAGTATTTAAACATTATTGAACTTGTTGAGTAATTAAAATTATTATTTATAGTGTTACCTGTACAGCATAGTTTTATTCATTACATTTAAATGCATACACATTTAAACACTTCCTTTATTTAATGCCCCCGTCTAACTCAAGTGGTCAAGTCGTGGATTCGAGCCTTGATGCCATTGAAGATCCGTCGTGTAGCGGGGCTGATAAACGTTAAATCTGTCGAGGTCCCCAGTTCTCCAGTGGCAAGTTGTGGAAGTTTAGAGAAGGAGGTGCCAAATAGGTGTCGTTCTCGTCACTTGACCAAGGTTCAAAATTACGAGGTCCGTGGCCAATAGCTCTCGTGTTCCTTCTAGAGCGATGTTCATAAAATCAATCAATCGATCTAAAGCTCCCGTCTACCGGCCATTTTGATTTTGCAAACGTGTTGTTAATCTTATGGAATTTCTATTACCATTCTCAAATCTTTGCTATTTTATCAATTAGAATGCAAAAAATGAAAATTCAAAAGAACAAAACATAATGAAGGTTTCTGTGGAAATACATTTTCCCTCTGATCTCTAGAAATATTTTTACCTCTATTTTAATGATTCGTTTGTGGGCTCTCTTGTCTTTAAAAAATATTTTAAAATATTTCCAAAAATCGGAAGTAAAATGTTATTCGGCAGAAACCTTTATTATTATTATTATTATTATTATTTTTTTTGCTCTTTCGAAAGTTTTATTTTGCATTCAAATAGATAAAATAGCAAATATTTTAGGGCGTTAGTAGAGTTTCCGTAAGATTAACATTACGTTCACGAAATCAAAATGGTCGGTAGACAAAAAAACTGAGAAATGAAAGCATGAAAAGTGAGCAATGAAAGTATAAAAAAAAGGAGAAATGAAAGCATGAAAAGTGAGCAATGAAAGTATAAAAAATGAGAAATGAAAGTATGTATAATTGATATTTTTAGAAATCGCAATAATAATAATTACTTTGAAAAAATATGAGAAGTAAATAGTTTAAGAACATTTTAGCAGAATGTAAATACGTTCTTAGAAGATATCTTAAATTTTTAAAAGGAATTACTAGCGAATAGTTTTAACAGTTAGATAAATTATAATTGCTTTTTTTTTTTTTTTTTTTTTAATTCCAAACCAATTTTAATGATTTCGAAAATAAAATCTCTTGATATTTTTTCTTAATCTTTCCTAGTTTTTACATTCTCAATATATTTGACCAAAATATTTCCTGGCCTTAGTTTAGAATATGCGTATATCAAATGTTAGTGTGTAATGTTCTCTCTAAAGAGAGAATATTATCATTACTATTTAATCTAACATTATCTTTCTCATTGTACATTATTAACATATCTAAAATTCAAAACAAGTAAATAGTACATTTTGTATTTTATATACAATAATTAATTTTGTATTCTTGAACTTTATAAAATAAATTATTACCTTGGAAATTTATTTGTTTTAATATTAAAAACAGAATGCAAATATTAAAAATAATTTCACTAATGATATATATATAACCGAACCTAATTTTTTAACAAAGAAGCTAGTATGAAAGATTTACATAATTTCTTTGAAAAATTCGATATGGAATTTTGAACAATTTGATTAATAAATTTAATATATCTGATCATAAAAATACCGTTGATACTCATAGTATTTAAAAATGTTATAAATGGATTTTAAAAAAAAAGAAGACAGAAACATTTAATATACAAAAACGCGTTATAAGTAACTTATTTAAAATTTTGTTGATACATTACATAGTGTTCAAAAATCTGTTACAACAACGAATGAGATTTGTAATATTTAAAAAAAAGTATGAAAAGCAAAAATTAATTTCTGGAATTTTCGAAAGTTCTAATTTCTTTTTCTTTGAAGTTTATTTGCTAACTCTTAATTGCTTCTATCATAAATAATATTTATTTATGAGATGCAATAAATTTATTAATGACGCTGTTTCTCAAATTATGAAAAAATAAAATGATATTCATTGTAATCTGAAAATTTTGCGGTTAAAAAAAAAGCAAAACTCCAAGCGTATGACTGAGAACGTGCATGACCGAGAACGTGTCATGCTCAGGAAATCCCTTTACAAAATGTGCGGCCAAGTGCGATTTTAGCTCGAATATTGCAGCTTTCATTTAGTAGCAGCGATTGCCAGATGTACAGTAACCATTGCATCCGCACACCTACAATTCGCAGTGCAGTGTGGGTATAATGTCGACTTTCTTTTGCTACAGGTGAGCAAAATTTAAGAAAATTTCAGTACATTTTGTTTAAAATATTTAGCATTATTGAACACAGTATAACAGTGTAATGCCTTTTCAGCTTTTTTTGTATCTCAGAAAACTCTTGCATTTATTTTTTCACGCGAAACTCACTTTTGTTCAATCATAATGTGTTGCTAAGCTCCTTTTGGAAATTCATCATAAATAGGCAAAAAGAAAAAAAATATCACCTCATAAATTTAAATTTTAACGTATGTTTGAAATAATATAAGTTCTTCATTTGTTATAAATATTAATGTGCGCGTGAAAGGATAACCAAAGAAGCATGAGAAAAGTTTGATATTTTGAGTAATGTTTTTATTAGGAAATGTTGTTTGTTTCATTCAATACATTTGTGTTTTTTCGTCCATATTTTGTTACTTTCCTTTTTGAGTGTAATTTTTAAAAACTTTTTTTTTTTTATCAAATTAGCATTTGCATAGTTAAATTTGTATTTAAAATTGTTTGTAATTGAAATTTCTAGAATTTTCGTATGAAGTTCTTTGATAACATACGCGTAAGTTAAAAAAGTTAAATTTCGGTTATATCTTCACAATATGCTAAGATCTCTTACAAAATTTCAAAGCCATATAAAAGTAATGTAATATAAAATTTTGCTATCCGACGCCATTTATGTCATAAATAAGTGACATTTGAACGAAGTTCGTGTAAGTTTGTTTGAGAATTGTGATTTTCAGTTAATGTTCTATACAGCCATCTAATTCTTTACTTTGTTCCTATTAATTTTCGAATTTTGTGAATATTCATAAATTTTGATATATATATGTTACCCTCGAGTAACTATTTCAGACCAGTTTCAAAAACACAGTTAAAATGGTTGAATCATGAAACAATATTAGAACAAAAGCAAAAATAATAACATTGAGCTTGTTTTGTTAATTATTACGGTTTTACATTGATATAACACTTTTTTTTTCTCTCTTTTTCTTTTGATTAAAATGTTTTAATTGTTTTATGTAGTTAGAAATTTTATAAAACTTCACAGAACTCTTAAGAATATATTTAGTTTTCCACAATGTTTTATTGTTTTATGTTGTTAGAAATTTTATAAAATTTCTCATAACTCTTAAGAATATATTAGATTTTCTACAATGTTTAATTTTGTGATAATTTGGATTTTTTTTTTTTCATAGTTCAATAATATGAATTTTTTTGATGAAATATATTTTTTGGTTATCCTTGGATTTTTTTAAACAAATGAAAAGTTAAATTGATCTGTTTAATATCTATGAATTGATATGTCATTAAATTGCAGTTATCTCTTACGGGGTATTTTTTTGCATATTAAATATAATATCTGAATATAGAATTGTAATTAAAATTTATTGTTGCAATTTAGGGAAAAAAGTTTCTTTTTTAAGACTTAGCAAAAATATTTTAGTCAGAATTATATTGAATATTAAGGTAAAAATTTAATAAACTATGTAGATTTATTACATGATAAATAGCAGTAGTTATAATTATATTTTACATTTATAAATAAAAATAATTTTTTCTTTTTAAAAAATGAATTGCTTAGTATAAAGTTTACTTTTTGTGTGATTGAAATGCATTGAGTGAATTGATTACAAAATAATTTAATATGTATGATTTGTTGAATAAAAATTATTTCCAATTTTATCTTAAGCATCTGGTTTTCTATTAAATTTGTATAGTAAAAAGTTGAAAAATTTTGTAAATGTATGTTATAAATTTCAGATTTGTTATACCTCTTCAAAAGCTGTTTAGGTAATCAAAATTTAGCTGAGTTATAGAAATTCAAGACATAAACATATTGTGATGTGTTGTATTTGTGCGTGTTTTGGAACATTTCTGTTTTTTAGAATGTTAATTGTTACTGATTTTGATTCAAGGTGCAACAGTTCATTTTATTTTTTATACAATTTTATTCAAATCATTGCTGGTTTAATCAGTATAAACTGCTGAATTCTTTTATTATTTCATGAAGTGATTGGAAATATTATTTGGTATTATTTGTGTGGAGGACAAGTGTAAATATTCTTGGGATATTTTTTAGGTTTGTTTTTCGTGGGAATGAAGTTCAGTTGTTTTTAAAGTTTAGTTATGAAAATATACATTAACAGAATGAAATCTGATTTGTTAATTTTTTTTTATTTAAAATTGTTGTAGTGAATGAATGATAACTATGAATTATGCAAGTATTTAAAGGATTGTTAAATCATTATTCCATGAGTAAATGTAGTACAATTATGTTTGGAATTGGTATACATGATTTTTTTTCTATGCTTTAATATTGAAAAAAAAGAATAACTTAATTTTAATTCAACTTGGAATTAACCCAAATAAGCTCATTGACTTCTTTCTTTTTAAAAAAAAAATTTGTTAGCTATTCTGGAGAATTATTTTGTAAGAATAAAATATCTATAATATCATAAAAATAAAATATCTGTGATTTTACTTGAATGCTAATGAAATGAATTTCAATTATTTTGTTTATTTTCCAATTTCTATTTAATTATTAATGCCATTCCAATAAAAAAAAAAATCATGTTTTTGTATTCATATTGTATTGATTTTAAGTATGCATTTTCTCTCTCTCTCTCTCTTTTTTTTTTTTTAAAAAAAATTGATCTACTTTTTAGGTTTTGATGATAAGAAGACTATTAGCTAAAATTAGTTTTTAGTGTATTTGAATTATGGTGGACTATTATTCTGCATTAGAATTATCTCGGAATGCTACAGCACAAGAAGTCAGGCAAGCGTGAGTTGAATTTTTATTCTTTTCTTACCCCTTATTTCTTAATAGGTAAATTTGTGCATTAAAGATAGTTTTATGTAATTAAGTCTCAATTGCTTAAAAATATTTATTGATCTGAGTGTTAATATATTTTCATTTGATTCATTTCAAGATTTTAGTTTTCAAATGAATTGTTAAAGCAAAATAAAATAGTTATAGAATGATTTGCATAAATTTTTCTTTTTTTAATTCAGTCCTACAAATTAAAAGTACAATTTCTCGTATGTCTTCTTGATGTAAATGAGAATTTCCTGTGAGATATAAAAATAAGTGTCATGAATTATCTTGAGATAGAACTAATGCTCATGATAAATTCTGGTTATATGAGATCTTTTATGAACAGAGCAATGAATTTATATGAATCATTCTTGCAATAAAAAATTGTATGGAATTATTCTAAAGAATTTCAAAATCAATGTTTTGTGAAGCACTGACTGTAGTATTAGAGCACATGAAATTGTATGTACTCTGTTTGGTTCCTCAAAATTGTAATTTATGAACTGTTGTTGTGTTGTTAAGATATGCAGGTTGTAGAATTTTAAAATTGATGAATACTGAAACTAGAATAAGTGCTCAATGATGTAGAAAAATAATCTCTTGGCCACTGAGTAATTTACATTGAAACTTTTTGTGAGATAAAGACAATCTTATTTTACATTCAAAGTATTAATTTTTGTATCTGTTCATATTTAGAACTCTTGCATTTCTATACATTGCAATTAAAATGCTTCACACATTGTATCAAAATGCTTGGTGAACTTTAACGATATTTCAATACTTTTGCTTATTCTAATACAGTTCTGCGGAATAATTTATCCCTTATACCCTTCAGATTTAAAGATAATGCCCCATTTCACTTTTATAGTTGTCATCTATAGGAAATTGACTGAAATATGTTTTATGATCAAAAGGGGAAAAAACTTAACACAAATTTTAAATTAAGATCTATATTGAATAAAATTATACTAATGACTGTAGAAGCAGCTGAGAGGTCCTGTCATTATGCTCATGACTAACGGAGTTTCATGAGCATAATGATTTCATGGAGTTTCATGCATAATCCTGATTCTAAAGACTAATTGTGTAAAGGGGCTAATGCACATACATCAAATCTCTTGGGATTCAAAGTCGTAACTTTGGCATGGGTGTTATGACCACTGTGACCATGTTAACGAACATGTGTTTGTCAAATCTTAGATTTGAGTTTTGAATCCATCAAAGACATGCTATTTAGTGAAACTGATGCATGCTATTTTGTCTAGGCTTCAATTCCTCTCCTTGTTGTGATGTAGAAATTTGGAGAGGGAAGTACCCTTTCTTTTATCTTCCTCATCAAACCCGGTTCGAAATTAGGAGGTCAGTTGTCGATGCCACTTGAGTTGCGTTTAAATGCAAGGTTTAGAAATAATAAAAATTTGCATAGATGTTGAAAGTGAGGAACTAGCTCATGTATAGTTATGTGACTGTGGTTCAAAATTATGAGCAGATAGGAATTAAGTTAGACTTCTATCCTCGAGTACTTCAGTAGAAACTTTTCCCTTATTCATATTTTGATGAATAATCTCATGGACCTGGTCTTCCTCTAGCTAACCTTAAGGATTAGAAACAATAAAATTAGGTAATTTATTTTAATGGAGCAATTTGTCTTGTTTTTTCTTTTCTTTTTATAAATTCATTATCAATGTCGGTTACTTTGTAGAAACATCATTATTGCAAATTAATGGGAATTTTGATTAATACTAAATAGAAGTGTCCTATATGAACACTTTGACTTGAGTATACTTTGTTGCTCAATTAAGTACCTGAACAAATATTATGTATTCAATATGTTCTCTTTAAACTTATTTCTTATTCCATATTATTTGCTTTTTGATTGGATTTATCATTCTGAAGAAGTTCTTATATGCTTGAATTATTTAATAAGGCTTAGAGTTCTCTGTGTCTCTCCTGTTTTGTTTTCAAATCTATTCTACCCTGAAAGTGCAAATAAAAATATAGCTTGTTTAAAATTATAATTCATCGGGTTGAATTTAAAAGAATTCTTCCGGCTTTAATAGATTACCACTTTTGAAAAATGAGCATTTTGTTGAATGAAATTTTGAAACGAATTGAATGCTTAGCTCAAATTTGATGAAAATTTAAGACCGGTATAGAAATGTTTGAATTCCTATAATTTGTATAATGAGAAATATTTTTCTTTAATATATATTAAAGTAATTTGTACATTATATCTATTTGGAGCTATATGTTAGTGTAACTGATTGCAGAAATATCCTGAGAAAAAGAAAACATTAAAAAGTTAAACATCTTTCAAAGATAGAAAAATGTGATGTATCATGAAATTTATTTGTGAAAGGTAGTTTTACTCTTTTTGCTGTATATTAAGAATATTCCAGGAGATCTTGACATAGAAAAAGACTCTTAAAAGATTTGAAGAAATGAAATGCACCTTTATATATGCAGTATGTTTGAACTTCAGTTGCTCAAAGCCAATTTCAACCAAAAACTGAAATTATGCAGAAATTATTAACTTACCTAATAATATTGTTTTATTTCATTAATCTATCAAAGTTCTAAGGGTCATCTTTTAATTTTTATAATTTATAATAGATATTGCTACAGTTATATTTATTTTTTATGAGTATAAAAGTTATGTATTAATTGGTTTTCTTGCCAGCAGACACACATACTTCACATTAGAAAATCCTTACAAACATTTTGATATATAGCTATTTTATTTGGGATTTTTAAAAATTCATAATATTTGAAAATCCTATTTCTAAACAAATTTGAAACATTCAATTATTTGTTCTTTAGGTAATCTAATAGTACATTATTTGTAGCTGTTTTAGTTATGATCTGAGCTAGTAATTATTTGAATATTAAAGCAGCAGTTATTGATTTTTTTTATGTTAAACATGTCCTGTCTTTCTTCCTTATGATCTAACAGGTAATGTATTACTCTTTTTTTAAATTAGTTCTTTTATTATTATACATAATGTGTTTTTACAGAAATAGTTTGAAATATTTTTCAACAACATTTTTTTTTTTTTTTTTTTTTTTTACTTTAAAAAGTTTTAAAGTGTTATGATGTATCATGAGATTAAAAGTAGCTGACAAGGTTAGATCTTTTTGCACTCTGTTATGGTTTACCTCCTAAAAATAGTAACATGGATTGCCCTGTACTTTATGTGATCTTTTATCTAAAAAAAGCAGTTTATTTTCAATTAGTTTAACTGTTTTAATCCTGCTATTATATTCCCCCATCTATCTTTTAAATTTCACCTGAAATTTTTATTTTGATGGTATTTTAATATTCAATAGGTACAGAAAACTTGCCCTGAAATGGCATCCAGATAAAAATTTAGATAAGAAAGAAGAAGCAGAAAGAAAATTTAAAGAAATAAATGAAGCATATGAAGTTCTATCAGATGGTAAATTTTTGTTTTTGTATAATATATGTGAAGCTGTATGTATATATTAAATATTTTGTTCTGACCATTTGGTTTCAATAATTTTTTAGTAAAAATGTTGAAATTTAAAACTTGAAAAAATTTGAACATGTAAATTAATTCTAGTCCTTCTCCCCTTTATTAAAAATTTATTTTAAGGATGGGAATAAGAGTTTCAGCATTTCTTTGAAATTAAGAATAATATATATATATATATCTTTCTTTCTGTGATGGTATATATTTTTCATTGTTTATGTTTAAATTTGTATTATATGTGTACCAAAGTGTAAAATAAATATTTTAATAGCTTTGCTAATTGTTAGTTAAAAAGTGATAAATTACCATATCAAATTTCTAAAAATGGTAGAATTTAGGAATTTGGTATTCATATTTTTTAAACATAAAAAAATATGAATATCAATTTGGTATTTTTTTTAAACATAAAAAAATATGAATATCAATTTGGTATTCATATATATATATATATATATTTGGCAAATAGTTTTGTATAAAATTTGTTGAAAGCTCTTATTTTTAATATTTTAAGTAAAAATGTTTTTATAACTAAATATTTATTTATTTTTTTTGGTCTACATATTAGATAATACACTTCAATAGTATTCAAAAATGTGTATATAAACCTTGAATGAGTCAGTTAATTGCTAAACTTTTAAGATAATTTAGTTACTGTTGCATGTATTTTTGGAAATTTCTTCATGTAATTTATGTTTCTATTTTTGTTTAGAATTGGTGTATTTTTAACATTTAGGCACCATGAAAATATTCAGTATGTATAATAAGGCTATAAATGACATAATTCTACAAATTTAAATTTTAGATAAACTTTTCTGTTAATTAAAAAGTTACAGAAAATGATTTGCATTATTTAATAAGTTGGAAAACATAAGAATATTTAACTTTTAAGATATTTTATTTATGAAAGGATTTTTTCTGCAAGATTTTTTTTTATAGAATTGTGTTGTAATGTGCCTCTTCATGTGGTGTGTAGACAATTATATATTATATAAATGAAAGATGTAAACAATATTGTCAATCATCCAATGGTTTTTTTCAGTATTTTTAATGTATGTTGTATACCATAATTCATTGTAATTTTGTGGATTAAAAAGTGGAAAAAGGGTGAAATTTAGACATTTTTTTTTAATTAATTCATGCTTATCAGTAAATGAATTATTTTATCAGTAAAGGAATGAATAAAAATTATTTTTCTTTACTTGCATATTGTTTTCATCCCATTTTCAAACAGAGATTGAATTAAAATAATAATAGGAATTTTTTTTTTTTAAATTTTATTGGGTGGAATTGATTGACATGTTTTTCTGCATGGTAGACATAAATTATTTGCCATCAATAACAATTTAAGTAGTTGAACTTTTTATTTTAAATTATATGTATTACTTTATTTCTGTGGCGAGATTAATAGTCTATAAAATTGGATATTTATATGAACGTATACATACACAAATAGATAGTTTAAATATTTGAACAAAAATATAAGAAAATCTGTTACAGATAAAATTAAGAAGCATAAAATTTAAAGTTCTGGATTATATCTAAGTATTTTCTTGCTCTTGAAATAAAATAATTCTCTCCCTGATTTATAAATGATAATAGTTTAAACAAATATTTGGGTCAGCTTTGCCAAATTTGACTCTTGTGCCATAAACTGTAAATGTCATACACTGTTATTGATGATTCCTTCAATTTAGAGTATGTACTGATTTATCATAATTGTTTGTCCTTCAAAAAAAATCTTCATTTTGGTATAGAGAATTTTATTACAGGCCCATATTTTAATTGATTACTTTTATCGTTAATAGAAACATGTTGGAAAACATACTTTTGTTTATTGTTCTTTAAATTTTTTGTAATGTTTTTTTAAAAAAATGTGTTTTCATAAATACTAAAGTAAAACTATTAAAAATTGAGCTGTAATAAAGTAGTCTCAAAACAAATTTTGACTATTATTTAGAAGCAAATTATTTTTATTACAATGGATTTCTGTGCAAAATACATAAAATATGTAGTTTGCCTAAAACTATGTCTTAATTTATGAAGAAATTTGTTGTAATTTCTTAAGTTTAAAATATGAATAAAAAAATATTGTCACTCAATTTTTCAGAAAAGAAAAGGAGAGTATATGACCAGTATGGCAAGGAAGGTTTGGATGGTGGTGGCAAGAGAATGAGGAGACATTATCATGGACGAGGAGCTGATTCAGCATTTGATACAGACTTCTCGCCATTTTTCCACTTTTCATTCCGTAACCCTGAGGATGTGTTCAGAGAATTCTTTGGCGGAAATCCATTTGCTGATTTCTTTGGTAACAGTATGGATGGACAGAACCAAAATGGAAGTAGTAGTAAGTATTTTAATACTCCTTTATTTTTAGAATTCTAATTTTTTACATTTTTATTAAGTAATGATATAATTAGAAATATCTAGAAGAAAAAATAAGTTTTAGAATAAAAGTTTATTTGTGTGTAAATGATAAATGAAAAACATTGTTTTCTATGTGATAATTTATCAATTTGAGAAATAAGATTCTCCACTTTTTGATGAAACAAGGTGAATTACTTTTTTAAAATAAATATTTTGAGTTACCATTGGAAATCTAAATTGTAATTTTTTGGGTATAAGTTAATAGTTTTAATTTAGTAAATTTTGAATTAAGAATTTTATAATAAACAACTTCAATATTTCTTAAAAAATGGTTTTTTACTTAGATTTCATAGTTAAAAATTATAACTAAAAGCATTATTTTAATATCAAATCAGCTCACATATTGTTTATTTTGTCATTGAAGAATGCAACATTATTGCATTGAAAACAGTGGTTTTCTATTTAAAACATATCTTAAATTCTTGATTTAGAATTTTTAAAAATACATGAATAACAGATTCTTTGATATTCCTTATGACATTCCCTTCAATTAACATTTTAGACTTTCATAAGGCATTAATTGATTTGAGAATCTTTTTATAATTGAACTGGGACTTGTAAATTAAGTAGAAATATTGAAGTGCAATAAACAAGATTAGTAAGGTAAAATTTATTAAACTAAGAGAATGTAATAAGTAAGTGTTAGTGGTCGAGAGAATGAGAAGTTTACGCTAAAGGAGTGTTAGAATTGTTTCTAAGCTGATAAGTGGAAAGAGATGGGATCTGAAGTTAATGAGAAGTGAAGTTTTGAATACAGAGAATGAGTTGATATTCACTGTTCAAGTTATTCTATTGAATTAGACTTGATTAGTCTATCAGTTAAATGTCTTTTTCCAACATTTATCTTAATATTTGTATAGGGACTTAACCCAGAAATAAAACAATTTAAATATCAAATGCAAAATATTTTTACTTTGAATAAAATTATTTGGTTGCCTCCACTTTTTCTATTCATTTGACTATTAATTAATGACTAAATAATGGTTAGTGTTGGAACAATCATGTGAAGGAAATAATTTCAAAACATTAAAAATTTTATGAAAATGAGTTATTTTTCTTGTTCAATTCTTTCAATCCTTAGAATTTTTAAATATTTTAAATAAAAATATCGTCCTGGAATTAAAGATGTTGTCCATGACAAATCTGAATTTTATCGCAATAATGGAAGAATAATCTGGTCAAAAATTAGTGACGCACCTTCGGGTTACCCTAGCGATCCTTCTCTACTTTTGACCCTCCTTGTCAACCAATTGTCTTTTTTTCCCCCCAATTTTTTTACATCTTGATCATTGTTAAATCTAGTTTGTGCAGCTTAGCCACATCTGGCTCTTGCGCCAATAACATTCATTCATTCACTCACTCTTGTTAATAATGATCATTCTCTATTTCTTATAATATAGAGTAATTGTTAATCATGCTCAAATAAAGTCAGATCATAAAAAAAAGTATAAAAGTTTAGAATAACTCATTTTAATTAATGATAACAGTATAGGGTGTTTAATATTATAATGGATGAATATAATCAAGAAACTTTTGTATTTTTTAGTATAAGCAAAGTATAAACTATTAAATATGATTTTTTGCACTGTCTCTCTTCAACAACAGAAGTTAAAATGCTTTAACAACTTGCTTGAGGGGGAATCCGTTTTGGTCTAGTTGATAAGAGCTTTACGAAAAGGGGATTTATTAGGATTGAATTGACAAGGATTCAAATTGCTGTAGGCATTCAAGGCCAGCTGTCCACCCCTGTCATGGGGTAGAAAACATCGCTTCCACTGAAGTGGTGATCTTGGATGTGATCAATAGATTGTAGCACAGCCTAGAACTACTGGTTGCAAATATCCTCAACACAAAACATTTACCTCTGTGTCTAAGACAACCACATATAAATATGGCTATAGTGCATGCTTCAAATAGCCTTCTCAACTAGATTTCTGATGTCATATAGAAACTGTTCAAAGCGAAACTTAATATAACAGGGAGAGAAGTATATCAGTTGCAGTAACAGCTGGATAAGTTACCTAATTTATAAATATCATTCAGAATGCTCTTCATATCATCACAATGATACCGTAGGATGATTATACAGCATCTCTCTTCAATGATGTAAGTTAAAACGCCTAACAACTAACCTGAGGGGGAGTTCCTTTTGCTCTAGTTGATAAGAGTATTTCAAAAAAGTGCTCATACAAGCTTTCTTCAGGCTGACAGATTGAGGATTCAAATAATCTGCATCACTCAAGATTAATTGAACTAACTTGATAAGGCGGAAAAAATCGATTCTACTGAAATTTTGTTAAAAAGTCTTGTTTGGCACATAAGAATTATGTTTATAACAGCAATCACATTAATTTGTACCAACAGTGCATTTTTTAACCTAGGAAGAAAAAAAATATTCTGTTAAATATTCTTGTGTTAAAAAAACCGTCCTGTCATGTTAATGATAAATTAATTTGCAAGAGATAAAATAAATGATCATGATCATTTGATCATGTAAACTTTTTATCTCTTCATTTTAAAATTTGCAGATAAGATTGAGATTACATTTCAAAATCTTACAGTTCTGCCAAGTATATTTTAAAGAATCTGCTATTTTGAAGCAGATTAGCATTTTGTTTTGGAATATTGTAGAATATTTTGGTCTTAGCAAAATAAAATTCTGCTTTCACAGTACAGTGTTGAGTAATGAATTTCTTGTGAAATATAACAGCTGTAATATGGTAGAGGAATTCAATATTCCTCAAGCCAAAATTAAAATGTGGCAACCATGATTAACAGTGAGATGTAATTTAAGTTCTTTTTTTTCCAACATCTAAGTGAAAGATTATTATAAAAAAGTAAGATATCTCTGTGTGTAGAAGCAATTTTTAAAGTAGATAACATTAAATGGAAGGAGGGAAATAATCGCTTATCTTGGTGTTTAGAGTTTTAGTTCTTTTTATTTTTGTTTATTATTGAAAGATAGTATTTCAGTTATTTTTCTGTATAAATATGTAAAAAATAAAGAATGACTACGAAAGTTTTAATTTTTTTTCTTTTTATTAAATTCTAATCCTTTTGATTAAGGAATTTAAAGAGAAATCTTTAAAGTTATCTTTATATTGTAGTGTACATGATTTGTTTTTACATTGTAACTTATTTTTGATAACTGTTTCGTAATTGGTAGGATTTTCTTAATATCATTATTCCATGTTATCAAAAAATGTTTCTATACTTTTAATATTGGTGTTAAAAAAATGAAAATTTATTAATTTCTTCGGATTAAAATATTTTAAAATTTGTTTGTCTTTTCATTATTCATCACTTTTATTCATTGCAATTCTCTTTATCATTTTTCCAGCAGACGGGGAGACTTCAGGTAGGCATTTCGTGAATGCATTTTGTTTGTACCACACAGTGTTTCCTTTTGTGTCTCAGTACTCTTTGAAATGTAGTGGATTTCTTATTTTCTTCCCATTAATGTTTTCTTCTTTCATTTTAGGAGGTCTTAGAACTAGAGATCCTTTTCAAAGTTCAGGTTTCGACTTTGGAAGTTTTCCATTTTTATTTGCTAATGATTTGCGTTCACCAGGGTAAGTAAAATATATTTATATAAACTTTTGCCAACTTTTGTTCTATATGTCTTATATAGTATACCAGCGGGGTACATAAATTTGATTTGTTTCTTTTTGTTTTGAGATAAATACATTTGACTTAAATAAATTTCTTTCACAAGAGCAAAGTGCAATGTTTTTCGAATTTGCCAATACATATGAACCATTGTGTTTGATTCAGGTTGTGTTAAATGACAGGATATGTAATACTATAATATATAGTAATTCAAATATTATCAACAATTTTTACAAAAAAGGAGATATCTGATGTACCTTTTTTTTTTTTTTTTTTTTTTTAATTTTTGTATGGAATGAAATTGGCCATGCCTCTTCCAAAAACATGTGACACAATTTTTTGGTTAGATAGCTGATATGGGTCACTACTATAGATTATTAATCATCTCAACCAGAAAGGAAATTGCAAACTCTGGCATCTGATGCATCGGTGCATTTCCTTTCCAAGAGACTGGACTTCTTAAAGGTCAAAACTTGATTTCATTGTTCATAGCAAATAGAAATGTTGCTTGATCTTTTACATAGGTCCAGCTGTCCTATGTATTTCAATAAAATACTGCTTTAAATCTCTCCCTCGCCTATTTAATAAAACCTGTGAGGTAAAATAAGTAAAGCCTTTTTTACTTTTCATGTAATTGTATAAAAAAAACCCTCAATGAAGTTTCAACAATAATCTAGGTAAAATTAAATATATAAATTCTGCTTTTTAAAATCAACAAAAAGGTTATTTTCATCTTATTAATGCCTTTGTCTCCTTAGTAATGTAAGCAAATTATATAAGTAATTTCTAATTCTAGCACTTTCAGAATTTATCATATTTCATTATATCTAGAATAAATAATATAAATTTATCATCTATCTTATTTTTCAATGTCATTGAAGCTTGGATTTACAGTTTATACCTTTACTATTAATGTGAACTTCAAAAGAATTTGATATACTTTTTTTTTTAATTTAATTTTTATTTTTGATCTTTATTGGTAATGATTTAATTTGCGTATAATATTTTATTCCAAATTTAATTTTGAGCAGTGATACATTGTTGATTCTAAGTTTGTGAAATTATATATCTCTTCATTTTATGAATTCAGTTTCATCAATTTATTTTAATGTAATGATTTATAAAGTATTTAATGATAATTATAATCCCTGTGAGTAATCAAGTATTATATTGTACATTAAAATAATTCTGAGATGCACAACTTTTTAAAGCCATTGAATCAAATAAAAAAGCTATTGTAAAGTAAAAGTTTAAGTATGTGTATAAAGTTGAAAAGAAGTTATAATTTTGATACTTATGTAATATTTTGATTATAGTAACTGTGATTTGATACTTTTTATTGTAAAGACTGATTTGATAAATTTTCTTTAGAGAAAATATATTGTATGTGTTCAATTATAGAAAAGAAACTTAAGTGTTAAAAATAATTTTTAAAATTTGTAATTACGTAAATTACATAAAATTTATATTAAAAATATGTATTTTACTTTATTATATATGAAGTGTCATTTCAAATGATTTGTGATATAATGTTGATGATCATGAGTTATATTTGGTTATTGATTAATTTTGTTAGTTTTTCTTTTGAAAGATGCATTTTGTTGCAAATTCAATTTTACATTGATTTTTTAAATTGTAAACACATTTTTTTAAAGTAATGTGATATACTCTGGTGTAGGATTTGTTTGTTATTGATGTGAATAAAAAAAAAAAAAAAAAATGTTAATCCTATTTCACAATGTAAAAAAAAAATGTTAGAATGCTATTCTAAAACTTTATACTTTAAAGATTACAATTGAGTAAAAGTTGTCTTTAATATTTTTTGTTTTCAAGTGACATTAGATAACTGCAGCTTTTTTAGTGATTTTAATTTGAAAAAAGTTAAAAAATTTCCTTAAATTTGTTTAGCAAAGCGTTTGGGTTATAACATGTGATTTGAATAATTTATTAGTTTCTAAATTGTTTGAATTTGGTCATATTGGATAAGAATGCTGAAAAATTAATTTTTAACCATGACTGATTATTTTGCTTTAGCTTTTAAGCTCATCATTGTTCTTTTAAATCCTTTATACCTCATTTAAAAATGCATAATATTTCTTTCATTGTAATATGTTATGAATTTAATGTAGGGCTTTAAATAAGGGAGTGAGAGAGAAACATCCTCCATAAATCGTGAGTTTATATTTAAAATTGGCCTTGTACACCATATTTAAAATTATAATCCTATCAATTTTTTCCAATCCTTGTATTTTTTCTATGTTTCATTCTTAATATGTTTTAAAAATTTAAAAAATTAAGGATGTTTTTTAAACAAAAGTTTGACACTGCAAAGCATCATTTGGCTCTTGTGCCTAAAACCCCACACTCGCTTCAATTGGCTTAAAAAGATCATTTATTCTTGTTACATATTTCTATCCGACTCTTGTGCCATAGCATGATTAAATATAACTCTTCTAGTCAATAACTGATCCAAAGACACACAAGTCTGCTCCAACCCAACTATTTATTTATCAATTACTATAATATAATATTTTTTGGGTTATGGGTCTCTTTGGTCTCAAAGATTTGCCCACCAATTCAAATATCACTTAAATAATACGCTGCAACCAAACCCTTCCAATTGAAGTTGCTTTTCTCCATCAAATCCTCTGCGACAACTATAGCTAATAACTACTCTTGATATTATCGGCCTCTTGTTAGAACTCTACTCAAGAGTTATCCACACACACACTTTCTTCTACACTTCACTTTACTTATATATCACTATATCTGAATTACTTCACATTATTTCCACCTGCATCATATTAACATAATCACATTTCATTTTAGTTGGGAAGGAATTGTTGTTTCATGCAATCAATCTCGATTAAAGTGCCCAAGGTTAGTGAAGAGAAAACCGTGAATAGCCCAATATCACATTCTTAAGCCTAGCTTTTTCTTTTCGTTCAAAAGTCTTATTTTTGAATTTTTCTAATATATTTGATATATAACATAAAAATTTAACAACATGTTCATGTAAGTTAAAGGGAGACATAAAATAGTATGAGTTTAATTTATTGAGTTTAAGTTTCACAATTTTTTTTGCGTATATATTATTTGGTTATTACTAAATCAATGTATGGGGTAAAAAAAAAAAAAAGCTCGTATTTAATATTTGTGTATATTTCATTGGTTTTCTTGTAGTTTTATTCACAATATATTGTTTTCTTCTAATTCTTGGAATGAAGATAATCTAATTTTTCATAACATATATTCAGTATTCTTTTCGGTGTACTGATGGGGACATGTCTCGTGTAAAAAAAAAAATTCCTATTATATTATCACATATACCCTCTTACCCTCCATTCTTCTACTTTTCTTGGCCACAGTAGCTTAGTGGTTAAGGCAGTGCACTCATGACCTGCGGTTTTCATCGAGTCATAGGTTCGAGCCTTGATGCCACTAAAGACTCACCTTGCAGCCATGGATGATGCAGGTTAAATATGTTAAGGCCCTAAGTCCTTCCATTGACGTGGTATGTAAGTTAGGAGAAGGGGTGCCAGCTCAGATGTCGTCCTCATCACTTGACAGAGGTTCAAAATTAAAAGGTCCATTGCCAATGGCTCATGTTGCTCCTAGTGCGCTGTCTTTGGAAAATACGGTGATGCACCCCCGGATTGCAATCCTTCTCAATTTTCGACCCTCTTTCTTGTCAACCAATTTGTGTCTTTTCTTCAATTTCTTCTCATCTAGACCACAGTAAAATCTTGCTTCGCTCAGCATAGCCATATCTGATTTGTGCACCAATAAACTTTACTTTCTCACTTGACACTTCTTGTTGGTCAATCTTTTTTCATTGTTTTAACGTCTAGATCACAGATTTACCTAGTTTGGTGCAGTATGGCTACATCGGGCTTTTGCGTCAATAAAACTTCACTATCATCATCATATAATCATGCTCCTAGTGTGTCTTTAATAAAAACAAAACAAAATAATAAATTTAATAAAAACAAAACAAAACAAACTTCTTTTTTTTTTTATTATATCATTTACTCATATTAAGCACTTTGTCTCCTTCCAAAGAAAAAAATGTCTCAAAGTAATAAGAATTTTGTTGTTGCTTTTATGGAGGTGTACATGATAGTTTGAACTAATCCATATGTAATTAGTAAGTTCCAAGTTTGTGTTTTATTTCAGAATTCAATTACAAAAGAAGTTCATATCCTGAAAGAAATTTCTTCGATTAAATGTTTCATATTTGAAATGTATATTTTTTAGGTACATATCTTTTGGTCATGTGTTCTAGAATTTATTCACTATTCTCAATTTTAAATAAATGTGAAATTTTGTATTTCATTTTAAAATAGGCAAAAAGCATTGTTGCTGTGATTATAAGAAATATGGTTATGTATATTACTTTGAAGAGGAATTAAAATATTTTGTTTTGGGAAGCATTCCCTCCCCCCTATTATGTAACATATTGAATTAAAAACCAACCTGTATTTTATGTTTGGATGAATTGCATAAATTTATTCAAAATTTTACATTGAAAGTGTACTGTACTTCAACAGACTGTTGCTAATGTGTATAAAGTTTTAATAAGTTATTTTACAGTTTTCCAGATTTCAGCAGCTTCAATGCCACAGTCTCTACAGGAAGTAGTACACCAAGTGTTGGGGTTAGGAAAACTTCAACTTCTACTCGATTTGTAAATGGGAAAAAAATAGAAACAAAAAAGTAAGCATTTTAATTTCAAATAATTTATTTTTATATTTTACACTTTTATCTTGTATTATAATGATTTGATTAAACATAAGCATTTATTAAAATATAGTCCAATTTCCAAAGATGTCATTTTTCACAATTTTAGTGGGTATTTCATTATACTCAAACTCTTCTGTTGAATCCTGACCAACTTATATTTTTTTTTATCTATAGCTTATATCACTTTTTGTCACTTAATCAGTGACATTTATTGTGCTCATAAAGAAAGAAGATATAAATTTTGTCTTTTAATAATTATCCACCCAAGGGGATATTGTTTTAGTTAACCTAAAAATGTTTTTTTATTATTTTTTACCTGACTACTTTTCAAAAATTTATATTGTTTTTGCATACACTTATGATGTCTGCTTTCACCAGTAATGAATTTAATTTTCAAAAATACGTTTTAATAAATATCTCAAATTTTTATTTGCAATGATCTCTTCATTTGATGTGAACAGTTCTTCACTGAAAATTTTTTTGAAGTTTGGAAAAAATATAAGTCATTAGTGGGGGGGGGGGGGGGCGAATGTAGTGGAGTTAGTAATAATTCAAACTTTAATTCCATGATTTTGGGACCCGTGTGGTGACCGGGGATGACAGAATAGTCTCACTGTAGCTCATGCATGTCGTAAAAGGCGATTAAAATGGGTACCCAGCGTCTGGGGGTATAGCCAGGCACCCTGCCCCTGGGGATTATATCAGGGGACCTCAGGGACTTGCCTTCTTCAGGTAAGTACGGGCATCATGACCCCGAGGCACCTTAGTGTTCTTTTTCTTTCCCATGGGGTTTACTGTCTTTGGTAAACACGGGTGACGCACTCCCGGGATACCCTAGCGATCCTTCTCTATTTTCGACCCTCCTTCTTGTCAACCATTTTTACCTTTTTTTTCAACTTCACGTCTAGACCACAGTTTAATCTTGTTTGGCGCAGCATGGCCATATCTGGCTCTTGCGCCAATAAACTTTACAATCACTCACTCACTCCATGATTTTGGCCATTGAAACAGCTCAAGTGTGCACCCATGCATAATCTTGATGGAAGAGGACTTTTTTTTTTTTTTTTTTAATTTATTCATTCAAGCAATGCAATAATGACGCATAACATTCTCTAGTTATTGTTTTTTCCTTTTTCAAGTAATCAGTGTAGACCAATGTTTCTCAACATGGGGGCCTACTGCCTCACAAGAGGGCAATTTGATTCTTGAGGGGGCAACACATTGATGTTTCATTGAGCTGTCAATAGTTTTAAGCTCTTCAATCGTTATTACATAATGCCAGAAAACAATTAAGCCTTAATTAGTTTTCTTCTATTTGATGGGCACCTCATTAGGACAAGAGTTTTCAAACGGTGCCACAAGTTTTCGATATGATTAAGGTCAGGACTTTTCTTGGCCAGGAAAACAATTCACTGCTCTTTGCATGAAACCCCTCTTTTAATAATTTTGTTGTGTAGCATGGAGCAGAATCCTGCTAAAAATAATTGAAGCGTTGCTGGGCAAGAGATTGACCGCAGTTATGTATAGATGCTTGATGGATTGCGACAAAAAAATTGCATCATAGTTGACCCATACAATTGAGTTTATTTTCCACTGAGAGCAAACGTGGCACCAATCTTCAATCTTACTGAGATTTTTTTTTCCCCACCCAATCTTTCATGCAAAATTGAAAACATTTCATATGCTTTCTACTATTATGAATTCTTGAAATTATTGTTATGGTTTCATTTATATTTCATCCCCCCCGAAATGACTAATGGTTTCCTTTTCAACTTGAGAAAAAACCTATTAAGTCTGCTTAGATGAAATGCACAAATAAAATTACTTTAATTTGCATTTGTGTAGCAATTGTAGTATTGAATTTTCTTGCACTATTCTAGTTTTATTAAAGATATAACTAATCAGTAATTATTATTTACAAAAAATTTTAGAGATTTTAAAATTATTTTTTTATATGTGGGAATAAGCTCAATGACCGATGAGAGCTGATATTGGTGATGAGTAAGAATACTTTATTAGATCTTGCCTTTAGTAACAGTTTTAATGTCCAAAAGTAGAATTAAAAATTTGTGCAGTATCTAGCATTTTAAGATGAATGCGTTTTTTATCCTGCAGTTAAGGTGAATGTCTTGCTGCATATATATATATAAATATACTAGCTGATACCCGCCCACTTCGCTGGACAAACGATAATATAATATTTTGGAACCTATATGTAAAATATCAAGAAAACTTTTAATTTTTAAAATGTTAATAAACTTTTAAGAAATAGATTGTAATAATGGTTATCTATGACTTTCAAATATACGAGAAAAATAAAATATTTTAGTAAAAAGTCACCCCATATATAAATAATATGGATACAATTCACTCTACCATATACATGTTACACCTAGTATTGCCAAAGATGCAACCTTTTGTCAGAAGATTCATCATGTGCTTAGCTTTCAAATGAAATACCCTCACAATGATATCATGTCTATCATAAGATTTTTGTCCTTGCCTCAAGACATGTTTGATTTCTGACCATTTAGGATTGCAAGTGACTGCAAAAAAGTTGTGCAAGTCGGGACGTCCAAAATGTCTTGCGTATGTCATAGCCTCTTGAGTTCATTCATGTATGTAGCGAGGTCCTCCAGTAAACGAAGATTGACTTGCGTGTGCGTTACTCCGTAAGAAGTCGCCATTGTAGTATTTTTCAAATTCCCGCTAAGTTTTGGAGCTAAACTACACTTTCACCAACTGCGGGATTCCAAACTGATTTATTTCTATCGCTAAATATGTACGTTTCCTATTTTCGACATGCACAAAATTTCTCATGAAGAACCTCTTTGCCAAAATCTTGCCAATCTTCCATCAGCACTTCAATATAAAATTATTTGGTATTTTTCCATTTCGCACTCACAAATCTCACCAAGTAAACTTAATTGGTGACAGTACACATATAAAAAAATATATTCCATTTGGCGTCGGTCATTTCATTTTTGGTGATAAAGTGACCAAAAATCACATAACTAATGGATAAGAGTAGATTAAAGGATGAAAATTACATTTTGGATAAGACTTCCGTAAAATCCGTTCTTAGTGAGTGTCTACGTCGCAAAATGAGTAACTGTTAAATTTCAAGTCAATCGGTTGTACAGTCTTAGAGATCTCGTGATGAGTCAGTCAGTAGTATTTCGCTTATATACATATGAAAGATATATAATCACACATTGTAAGTATTTAAGTTAGTGCAATATATATAAAGTTACTCGCATAAAATGATATAGACAGTTCAAATTAAAAATATTTCATACTACTTTCAATGTACTGTTTAGAGAAGTGGCAACAATGATGAAATCAATAATTGAAGTAGTAGTATTATTTGAAGTATTATTATGAAATGGCATGATTTTGGATCATTTTTTATAAAACATATCTGGATTTTACAAATGTAAACTTTTTATTTCTGTGGTTAGAATATTTTATTGATCTTAAGATTTGGAAAATTTATCTCATTTGATATTTGAGACTTAGCTTTCATTTTGTTATACATTCCTCAATCCTGGATCATAACTGTTTTGAAGAATTCATTGCTGTTCTTGTGTAAATGTTACTTTTCATCACTGTCATTAAAAAGTGTACAAAAACTTTCACAATTATTGGCTATTAACTTTGTTTTTCTAAATATGTGAACTGAAACTAGTCATTGCACTCTTTCTCTTCCTAATTCAAAATATGAGCTCTCAACATATTTTTCTTAAGAAAAGTAGCAGATAGTTTGTTAATCACATAGTATCAATTTTAGATTGAGAATATCCCCTAGCTGAACTGTGTGGCTACTAGACTAATAGTTTTAAGATTAATTTTTGTGAATGGTTATCTTGTTGAAAATAATAAAGGCTGTTATAATTTTATTACAGTAATACATTACATCCTCAAATTGTTGAGTGGTGTGATGTTAATTCAAAATAAACAATTTAAGAATGGTTTTGAAGGTAGTTATGTCTATTTGTAATGAGATGTTTTCCATTCAAATGGAACCAACTTTGTTTCACAAATATATTTACCTATGCCATTGTTTGTTCACTCTTTGTTAAAAAATATATTTTTCACAATTTACAGCAGAATCCATTCTATGAAATTGTTAGATCTGAAAATGAGGCCTTTTGTTGTATTAAATATAATGTTTTTTGATGAATCGTTATTTAAATTAATTGTAATATGATCTCTTTTCCTTTTAGTGGCTTAGTCTTAGACAAATTTGATATCTTAAAATGATTGAAACCACGTTATTCATTTAGTTATACATGCTTTAAAGCTTTTTAAGAATATGCGGTTATTTGGTTTTTAGTATATATATTAAAAACCTAAATTAATTCTAATACATATGTATATATATTAGAATTATTTTCTTAAAATCCTGTTAATTTTGAAAATTATTTGCTTTTGTATTGTAGTTCATACAAAACTAATTTGTGTCTTTCAGAGTACTTGCCAATGGAGTTGAAACTGTAACAGTACATGAAGATGGTGTTTTAAAGTCAAGAACTGTTAATGGTGTGTCGCAAATGAATGCTCTTCGTTAAAAGCTTTAAACAAAATTTACAGAAATACTGGATGATAAGAAAGTTATGCTTTTAATTTCAGTCATTACATTGAAAGTTTCCTCTTCAAGTGACTATTCAGAAGTTAGTTGCTATTTGGAAAGCAATTAATTGTATATATTTTGAACTAATGTAACTGTAATATTTGCTTCTTTTTCTTTTCAAAGGCTGTAAAAAATTGTTCTGAAAATGGATATAAAATGCTCACTTCTTAAAACTTGTTTATAATCTTGCTGGGTGTTTGAATAAAATCATACCATGTACATTTATTTAACACATTTTAAGAGCCATGCAATTATCACAACCATTTTTAATTTCCCCTTGTTTTTGTACTTAAAAATATGAATGTAGCTTGAAAGTGGTGATGCATGTTTTTTTTTTCTTTTGTGTGAAAGATATTGATGATGCCCAGTGTTTTTTGCAAGTAGTAAATATCACTTCATGAATTATTCCTTAAAACTTTTACTCGCTTAATAATCATATGCCTTTATTTGAAGTAACTACGATTTCAGTCTCATTAAGGTGATTATTAGAACTTGCATTAGGAAGGAGAAAAAAAAGGTCAGATTATATATTCATTAAATAATTTTCCTAATTTGAAAAGGCTCAAAAAATTCTTTTATATTCCTTTATTTGAAGTATTAAATTTTATATTTGTGCAAAAATGTGAATTCTTATTCTTAATGGTCATTTTATAAAAAAAATTAATTCTGCTTGGCATTCTATGAATATTATCCATTTATAAACAAATTTTTAGTTAAATATAAATTTGTTTTCTATTCAGGTGTATTTAGTGCATTTTTTTTAAACCTTGAATTTTTAAAATTTGTATTAAAAAATATGTACCATGTTATAGCCACTTATTGAATAATTACTTTATTATTATTTTTTTTTTCACCTATCTCATTTAAGTAGTTTTTACCTTAGGAAGAAATATATTAATTTTTCTTTGTAATAGTGATCAATAGATAACATTTAAGACAAAATGTGACATGATGTAGCTAAATTTTATTGCACATTTCCACATTGTTAAACTAATTTTTTTGTCTATGCACTCACTTGCCTATGTATATATGTTTCTGTTTGTATTATATTGGATTTGTTCTGTGCTATTTGTCCATGCATCTGGATTCCATGTAAAGAATAAAAACTGGCCAATATGCTGTCTCAGTGTTAGATTTTGTGTCATAATTGCGATTAAAGCTGAAGTAAAATAACTTATTTGTCTGTATTTATTTCTTTGAAAGGATTTCCTAAATAATTTTTTTAAAAGACAAGTCATTGTTTTGCAATGCATTTGTGATTTTATTACATCGTAGAGGAAGATATTATCAATTTTGTGAACAATTAAAGTAGGAATGTCTTGGTTATATATATATTTTAGTAATGTTTGTATATCTGATGATTTGTGAATATTTCAGGCTTCTACCCTTCAAAGACCATTATAATGAGCACTAGGGATTATTGCATATTTAAGTTAACATATCTCAAAAACCTAATTATTCATGATGGGGAATTAAGATTAATAAAATATCCTCTCAAATGATAATGGTATCAAATCACAAGGCATGTTTTCAAGTGTAAATTCCAGGACTCTAGAGTAGGGGCTCTTAATCAAAGATCCATAGAAGGAATTCTGAGAATCTGCAAACTTGATCGTTTTTCATTCAATTGAATATCATTCAGTGAGAAGCAATTACAATCTTTCATTTATTTCCCTTAAAATTGTGTAAATTTGCAGTAATATCTGTCTTGAAGTAAATACCGTATCGAATTACAAAATTCTTATTCAAGGTACACAGCAATAATCTTCTCGACATGCATTTTAGAAATAAAAATTTTCTTGAAATTTCTTAAGTATAAAAAGAATCAATGATATAAGGAGCTCAAGTAGTATATAAATTTTTTTATAATGTAGTTTTTCATTGTAACACAATTTTTTTTACAAAACATTGTTTTATATTGCATTATAAATAAGCTTAATATAAAGTGTGTATGAAAGGAGGAATGTTCCATTGGATTATGCTCAAAGACATTAACGTTACAAAAAAAAAGTCAATTGAACCAGAGAGGTTAAGAATACCTGCTCTTGAGTTAATGTTTAATAATCTGATAAACTTGACTGTGAATTTCTGCTATTAATATGGATATATATAATTATATGGCAACATTTATACAAGGACCAAACAAATTTACATATTTGCTTGAAATTTTTTAGTGATGAGTTTAGTAGCCTGTCTTCAAAAAGTTTTGTAAACTCGGCCAAATCTGTGAATACAATAAGGAGAATGTTATAATTTTTATCTGATAGGTTTTCAATGTAGTGTGTTAATTATTGCATGAATTTGGGAATAATGAATTTTTTGAAAATTGTGATTCAAAGTTCTGAATCCATTGTGCTATGAATTAGTCTCATTGATCATTTTCATTATTATTGAGCAGATTTCTATGAATATTCATTTTAAATACGACTTATATGCAAATCCATAATGAATTATATCTGTGAAAGGAAAAAGTTGTTGTTTTTCCAAAATATATACAACTGTACTTAACAGTTCAATGCACAATAAGCATAAATAAGAGTTTGTGGAATAATCATACTATGTATTAAGTGCTAAAATATATTTATTATACATATGGTTTTTTTTTTAAATATAGAGGGTATATATTTCTTTTATGTGGAAACAATTTTTTTTTTAAACTTTCTATTTTGTTTAACAAAGCATTTTTATAGTGGCTTATTTTAAAAAACTCATTTTATTGCAGAACAGATTTTTTTTTTTTAATTAAGTTGTTTTAAACTTATCTAATATGATGCATGAAAATTCCCACTGCAATTTGTTTGCGCAATTACACAAAAATGGATCTTGTTATTTAATATTTTATATCCCTGGCCTGTTTTACATTTTTTTTTTTCCTGATCATTTTAGCTTAATGTGGTTTTTTAAAAAAGAAAATACAAAATTTTAAATGTTTGGCACAGAATAGCCTAATTTTGCTTTTGCACCTTAAACCATAACATTTGTTCCCTCAGTTTATTATTTGCATTTTTGTTTAGAAATTTAAATATTTAGAACACAGAAAAATAATTGAGAGCTCGACAAAGGAATGCCTTTAATCTTTTTGCAACAAATCATAAATATTCATTTGATTTTGAATGTATTTGTGATTTGACCATGATTTTAACCAAGGGGCCGCGGTAGCCTAGTGGTCAAGGTCGTGGATAGCGGCTGGCGGTTTTCGTTCAGTCGCGGGTTCGATCCTTGGCCACCAAAGACCCGCCGTGTAGCCGGGGCTGATGCACGTTAAATCTGTTCGGGGCCCAAAGTCCTCCCGTTGGCGTGGTGTGGATGTTAGGAGAGGGGGGTGCCAGCTCAGGTGTCGTCCTCGTCACTTGACCGTGGTTCAAAATTACGAGGTCCGTCGCCAATAGCCCTCGTGTTGCTTCTAGTGCGACGTTAATAAAAAAAAAAAATGATTTTAACCAAGACAATTAGAATGCTCCTTAATATTTTTATTTAATATTTATTATTGTCTTACATTTGAAGTAAAATTCACAGAAAAGCTTGTTTTTGAAAAGCCTATGTTACTAGTATGACTGATAATACCAAGAGAATATATTGGAGCAAAAGAAATCTTGTTACTTGCATTTTGACTTATACTAAATATTGATCAATGCTGCTCATATTTGAAATATTTCATTTAGATGCAAGGCCTTTGCTTTAAAATTTCCTTAAATGCTTTTTGAGATTTTAATATTAAATTATTAAGATGTAAGTGACTTATGTTTGTTGTGCTTTATCTCATTCTATGAAAACCCCTTTGGTTTGTTAATATATATGAATATTCATTATCATTTTTTGATAGACATTTATGAAGGGCCATTCCCTCTAACCCATAGTATAATTCAGTAATTTTTTTTTTTTTTATTAAACACTGCCTATTAAATTTAATCATCTGGAAACTTGAAAATTACTTCAGTTGTTGAATCTAAGAATACATTATTTTGTTAAGCAAAATTTCTTACTTTTAGTTGGATCCATCTCAATATGAGCATGTATAGGCTTCACTAGTATACTTAGTTCTAAAGTACTGAAAATTTCTCGAATTCAGACAAGTAATATTGAAATATTTCGTGTACTCTTTTGTAATGTGTACTTTCTCTCATTTATAACAATTAAATCTATGAATTAAATTGTTATTTTTTCGTTTCTTTTTATTTAAAACACAGTGTTGTAATGCAAAGCTTTCCTCATGTAGGGATATATAAAGCAGTATTTGTATATTACATAAGAAAATTTGAAATCTTGTTCTTTGTGGATTTTGTCTACTAAAAACAAAATAATGTTTATCTAGCTGATGTCATTTTCTTGAAATATTTCAATGATTAATTTAACTTAAGCTATTGATTTTGCACATAAACCCTGCTTGAATGTCTACATGACAATGATAACCAACTCCAAGTCACAACTTGGTTGCCTACGATCTACATGTTGGAATTTTAAATGCATTTCAAGTTTCAGTGATAGATGTCTTATGAAATAATGCAGACTGCTGCATTATTTACGTTAAACAGTCATAAAATCCTCACAGTATCTCATCCAAAATGCTCTTCGTGACATTTTCCCTTCCATCCCTATCTTAATTACACTAGTGATACCCTAGCGATCCTTTTCTATTTTCGACCCTCCTTATTAACCAATTTTTATCTTTTTTCTATTTTTTCAAACATCTAGATCATAGTTACATCTTGTTTAATGTAGCTCAGCTATTCTGGCATTTGTGCCTTTATATATTTATAAATAACTGCACCATCTCTCTCATACATTCATTATAGTATGGTTCTGAATTCAGGTAAGAGAAATATTTATTTAATAATGGCTCACAATTCTGAGGTAGTCAGTTGTAGTGTATCGTTAGTGCTATTTCAATTAAAACTTATTCTTGTAGCAACATATATATATATTCATATATGCTAGCAGAGTCTGTCCAGGTAACCAAATGATTATGGCTAGTAAAAGATCAAGTTTAACTACTCAAGTTCGATTCCTGATTCTTCTAAAGATCCTTGTATGTAAAAGCGGGAATTGTTATATTTTGGAAAGGAACTGGGAATGTCCTTACATGATGAGGTCAGGAATTTAGAAGAATGAAATATTGTTTCACATATCCTCTATCATTTTTCAAATTACAAGGCCTGTTGCCTAAGTTGTTGATGAAATCAAACTAAAGGTGAAGTCTACTACACCTACAGTTTTATGTAGATGCTAGAATTCCCATGACAGTTCTACAAAAAATCCACAGAAAACGAAGACCATATAAGATTATCTTGATTTTCTAATATGGCTATTCAGGATTTATCCATAATTTAGCAGAACGATAGAATACTTCAAAATGTGAGTGCTTAAAATATTTTTATTGATTCATTGAGTTTTATTAACCTCGCCCAAGTAATATGATGGCTATTGGCGACGGATCTCCAAATTTTGAACCTTAGTCAAGTGACGAGGACGTTACCTGAGTTGGAAATCCTCTCTCCAAACTTCCACATCGCTCCAATAGAACTCAGGGCTACGGCAGATTTAACATGTATCAGCCCCGCACCAGGCTCGTGGCACCAGGGCTCAAACCCACGGATAGATGAAAACAACGCCGGCCGCGAGTTCGTGACTGTGACCTCTGAGCCACCGCGGATTGTATATATTTATTCATTTACTGCTATGATAAAGTTCCAAAAAAAAATTTCACTTATATCCGCTTTAAGTGGATAAGTGCTAATAAGATATATATATATATATAATTCTAATTTTTATTAGATCGAGTCTCTCCATTGTATTTACTTTTACATCGAAAGTGAGTAGAAGGTATTTAAATGTGATTTTTGTATAGTTTGCGTCAAAAAATATACATAAAAAACAAGCTGCTAAATTTTTAGCTGTTGATGTGGCCGCGGTAGCCGAATGGGCATGTTCGTGAGCGTGGGTTCGAGTTCTCATATTACGAAAGACCTGCTGTATAATAGGGCTGATACACGTTAAATCTGCCGAAGTTTGGAGGGGCCGCGGTAGCCTAGTGATCAAGGTCGTGGACTCGCGGCCGGCGGTTTTCGTTCAGTCGCGGGTTCGGTCCTTGGCCGCCGTGTAGCCGGGGCTGATGCACGTTAAATCTGTTTGGGGCCCAAAGTCCTCCCGTTGGCGTGGTGTGGATGTTAGGAGAGGGGGGTGCCAGTTCAAGTGCCATTCTCGTCGCTTGACCGTGGTTCAAAATTACGAGGTCCGTCGCCAATAGCCCTCGTGTTGCTTCTAGTGCGAAGTTAATAAAAAACTAAATTGCCGAAGTTTGGTGAGGCCCAGGTATCTTCACTTTACTGAGGTTCAAAATTATGAGGTCCGTCGACAATAGCTCAGTGAGTTGCTTTTCAGTGAGACGATAGGAAACAATCAATTAAATGTAGATAACTATTGGATATATTATATAATTTAAAATACTTGAAAAGCGAAATATTTAACAATGCAAATTCTGTTGAAGAATTGAAAATAAGTTGTTATATTTTCGTGGGGAAAAAGCATTTTCTGTGAAATATTCATTCATTCAAAATTAACTTATGTGAGTTGTTAAACTCATAAGTTACATATATAAAGGCATACTATTTTATCTGTATTCTGATACGTTCACAATCATAAAGCATTAACTAGACTAATATAAATTTTAAAAAAAAATTTCAAAATTCTAACTCTTTTTGTATATATATTTGGTATATAAGATATATACAAGATTTGGCTCTTACTCCATGAGCGAAGATTCGTTTGCTCACTCATTCTAAAGACTTTTAGGCTTTAATTCGGGTAGTTAATGTACGTTCTATGCGCATAAAAAGAGTGACTATATCATATTTGTTGTAGATTATATCTTATAAAAACATTTAAAAAAAACTATGTTTTATTAAAACTTTAACTGTGTAATGACAGAGGAGGTATCTTAATCAAGTAATATTGTGCAGATGAATCAAATGGTGATGAAAATGAAATGATTACTCCATCAAAATTCAAGTTTTAAGTCTCATTTTCGAAGATCACAAAAGTCATATACAGTTTCAACCCCCCGAAGTTCCGAAAAAAGGTGGTTGGTTTTATTAACGTCGCACCAGAGTCAACATGAGGGCTATTGGCGACAAACCTCGTAATTTTGAACTTCGGTCAAGTGACAAGGACGACACCTGAGCTGGCACCCACCTGTCCTTACTTCCCACCCACGCCACGGGAGGACTTTGAGTCTCTACAGGTTTAATGTCCATCAGCCCGGTCTTCAGTGGTATTAAAACTCGACGAAAACCCGCCAGCCGCGAATATGACCACTAGGCTACCGCGGCCACATCTATTAAAGATAATCATAAATACCTAAAGTATTTTATATTTCAGTATTTAAAGTAAGTATCTCGTATTTCATTATGTTTGAGTTTGCTTACCTTTGTGTTATAATTATTATTTTAATTACTATTAATCATTTTAGTCAAAATTTCTATTTGGTATGTTTACCTTCTGTCTTTTTTTCCTTTTGTTGAATTTCCGAATTTTGTTTTATTACTATATTTTTATTATGTAACTCACTGTAGTATAATGGTTAGATCTGGAATTGCCGATATAAACATACATTATTCCATTCCAAAGTATGGAACAGTATTAGTTACATTATCCCCATTTTTTTAAAATTTTTACTTTTCTATAACTTTGTTTTAAATTGGTTTGATTCGTAAATACTTTATTGTGGTTATTTAGGTTAATTATTATTTAGGGTTTTAAATGTTAGGTAGTTTGGTTATTTAAGTAAATTTTTGACTGATTTTCATAGTATTTTTTAATTTGATTTTTGGTTATTTCCTTATCTGTTTGGTTTTTTCTCTCAGTTATTTTTGATTTTTGTTTTAATTTTTTTAAAGGTTAATGTTTGCTTATAAAATGTACTCAATAAACTTTGTTTACACACACACTTATATATATATATATATATATATATATATATATATATATATATATATATGTGTGTGTGTGTGTGTGTGTGTGTGTGTGTGTGTGTACACTGGCGTCCTCGAAGATTAAGCATAATTAAAATTATGTGAATAATGAAGGAAATATAAGTTGGAATGGCGAAAGATGTTATATATGTGTGTAAAACGGTTATAAATTAAGAAACCAGTACAATAAAAAAAAATAATGATTTTATTATCCAAAGAAACAGTTTGAAAGAAAACTGAGCATAAGAGTTAGGAGGCACAATTATTTTTCATTTTTTAAAGAATTCTTTAACCCATTCTTTGATATTTAAATATTTAAATTCTTCGAAACAAAACCTTAAGGGTATTTGTGACTGAATTTAATATACGAAACAATTATTACATATGATTACTTTACACATTTTAGAAAGAAAAAAAATCACGTTTTGTATCAAATTAATGCTAAGAAAACACTATTTCTTAATTTTTTTCAAATGATAGTGAAAGTAAAGTATCTTTGTGGTAATATCTCAATATGTGTATTTTTTATATATTCGAAATAAAGGAATTGAAACAAATGCTAGTAAAAAAGAATTAGATATCCTTTTTGTATTATAATTATTTTAAACGCATATTATAGCAATTAATACATTTACATACATTTTTATAGGGAAAAAATCAATTTAAAAATTCGCTTCTAATACTTTTAATATTCAATGCATTGAATATTATACTTTAGACAAAACGCGCAAAATAATACTGTCAATATATTTCATTTTAGTTTGCAGTATCCGTAACCGTTAAATATTATGTGCATGAACTTGCTTCATTATTTTCTAAATTTTAATGTTAATGAACAAATTAATAAAGTTACACATGAAATATATTAAACATTTAAATTCATATTCTACTCTTATTCGCTTTCCTAATGTAATGAGAATAAAAAATAAAGAGAAAACTTTCATCAAAATTCTTCATAAACTGTTCTTAAATTTGATCAAACTCAAATTGGTTTCAAAGTCAAATATTGCATCCATATATATATATATATATATATATATATATATATATATATATATATACATATATGCTGTAACGAAAAATTTACGAGTAATTAGTCTTCATTATAAGCACTAAAATACATGTTAACAATCAGAAACATTAGTTGAAGAATTATAAATGCATAAACAAAATGTTTACGTGTTATTATGCACATCATATTAATACTATTTTCACATTCTATTTAAAACCTTATAAAAATGCGAGAATTTCATGACTGGTTCATAAATTTAAAAATAACACTATAAATTAAACTGATAGTTAAAAAATACAATTAAATGGAGGTAATTCAATTTTAATTCCATTTGGATATAGAAATCTATTACGAAACAGACGTAAATAAATCAAGAGAACCAAAATTTTTCCTTTCAAACGACGCTTTCCTGTTCGGAGTCGTTTACCATTCCTTTGGCAATGAGAATCTTATTTAAAAACCTGTCTGATTCGGACTTACTTCTTCGTTCGGCCAGTTGAAACAACAAGGTCCCTTTCCTCTCGCTATTCTTCTGATTGAAATCTACTCCACCTAGTTCGGACCTATCTATTGAGAAGACCTGTTGGTGAATGATCAGTTCTTTCGTAGTCTCCCCTCCCTTCTTCGTTCTTGTGGTTCCAACGCAGCTCACCTCTGGAGCCATTATCATATTCCGATCCAATTCGGTGAGCGCTTTTTGGGGAATTTTTTTCCCCACCTGCATTCGTTTTTCAGAGTCGACCCTTTCCATTTCGGTAATTTTTCTCTCCAATGGCTTTCCTCTCTCCTCCCATCCTGCACCATATAATAGCTTTGCTTTAAAACAGAAGCGTCCATCCCATACATATACACATATGCACACACACACATATATACACTCTATAACAAAAAAAAAAAAAACGACGCACCAAAAAGGAGTTGTACGATGGAGGCAAAAATTGGCGGATAAGAAAATTATGTACAGAATAGAAAATGATTAAAATTTCAGAAAAATTCAATGATTTATTTCAGAGTTGCATTGTTACAAAGCAACGAGCCCAATAAGGTGCTGACCCACCTCTAGCCTGGATGCAAGCTGCCACACGACGAGGCACGGAATAATAAAGATCCCTGATGGTCTCCTGCTGTATTTCTTACCAAATTTGCTCCAATTGGGCTAGGTCATCAACATTCCCTAGTAGATTCAGTCGCCTTCCCATCCTATCCCAGACATGCTCGATCGGAGAAGATCTGCTGTCGAAGGAAGTTTTTGACAAGCTGTAAGACAGTTCTTAGCAACAAGTGCCGTATGTGGTTTGGCCTTATCTTGCTGAAAAATAAGGCCAGGGTACTGCAAAAGAATCGGTAGCAAACAGGTCTCAGAATGTCGTCGACGTACCACTGTACTGTGAGTGTGCCTCTAGTGAGGACCAAAGGGGATCTGGCTATTAAGGCACCCCAGATCCTAACTCTTGGTTGAGGGCCTGTGCGGTGTGCAATAGTGAAAGCAGGATAGATACACTGCCCTGGGCGACTCCAAACACGCCTTCGAGGATCGTCAGGACGACGTTGGAAGCGGGATTTGTCGCTAAACACTATACATCCTCAATCAGCATCATTCCAACCAGATCGAGCCAAGCACCACTGTAATCTGACTCGACAGTGTGCAGGCGTGTGTGGCAGGTGGCGTAGCGATCGGTATGAGCGTAGATTTCGCTCTATCAACCGTCTGTGAATGGTCATGGTGGACACTGGTGTGCGGGTCGCACGCCTGATGAATGATAACGATGAATCAGGTGCTGTGACAGCAGATTTGACAATCCCTCTGTCCTCCCGATCTGCTGTGGCCCCAGGTTAATCGCTTCGACCTATATGACGAACAATTCTCCGATTTTCCCAACCTGCCTGTTTCAATGCAATGATACGACCTCTTTCAAACTCTGACAGTTGCTCGTAATGAGCTCGAATCCTGCGGGGAGGCATTTTTTCAGTCGTTGAAAGGTATCCTAAATCGCAATGCAACAGAAAATTTGACCATCAGATTCAGAATTGCTTGTTATATACACCTGTCGAGTGTGCAGTTCCGATGCGCTGTAGTTCCCGCTATTCATTCAATGGACACCAACTTTTAAATTTTTTTCGCATGTTCGGTCCAAATGTTTTTGCATGCGACATTTCCTTACAATCGGACACCTCCTTCTTGGTGCTCCGTTTTTTTTCTGTTATAGATTGTATGTATATATATATATATCCTTCTCTGCACGTGTTTCGTTATTCAGGTCATTATTCGGAAATTTGTGAGCAATTGTTACAATCGAGCAACTCCTTCTTGGTGCTTTTTTTTTGTTTATTTGTTTGTTATAGAGTGTATACATATGAAAAATAATTTACTTTTAACTATAACTATTTAATTAATTTTTATAAAACAAAAGTCGAAGCCAAAGTCTGGTAAGGATCATCCCTACAGGTCTAGAGCGTGTGATCTGCTAATTCTGCAATTTTTTAAGAACGTGTGAAATTAAAACCAGAGTAACTGGTGAACACCTTAAAAACTCCCTAAAAATAGCGATCAGTTCAATCGAACCAAATATTGATACCAAATAACATATTCATTTTATGATTTCTAGCTATCTTTATTTTTATAAAATTTATAACAAAATGTAAAGGAGGTGTATAAAAATATCAATCTAATTCCATGTTATCGCCTTTGTAATGCAAAAATCATAATTTATTAAGTTTAAATTACTTTTATGTGTTAACTATATAAGGTGCCCGGTTAAGTCCGTGTCCCCTTCCTCTTAACTTCCATTCGGCTGCAGCTATAGTCATAAAAGTGGCGTCTAAATATATTAAAGTGATTAAGTGCTACTAGATGAGACCACTGTCAATGGCCTCTGGTGGAAAACTGGGTGGTTAGCTTTCCTACCCCGATAAACGGTACAAGAAGGGGAGGGGGAGTGCATTACAAAGTTGTAGAGCACCATCAAATTAGTGCGAAAAGACATCTGGTGGATATTAATGGAAAAAATAGAAGGCTTAAAACGCACATGTGTTTGTTCGACGTCACGAAACTTAAATAAAAGGAGGAAAGATTATTTTTCGGACGAAAAACGCGCTGGTATCGCGAGTAATTTCCAATCGAGAGGACTGTGATTCAAACCCCGCGGGGTGCTTATTTGGACTGATTTTTTTTTACAAACAGAGAAGACAATATGCAGATCGTGTTAAAACGTGTAGCAAAACGCATCAACTCAACGCAATTTACGTTTGAAAGGCGAAAATTGTGCATTATGCAAGTACGCTTGAAACATTACACTTGTTTACTCGAAACAGCTATAAAAGAGATATCTCCTCAGGGTTTAATGTTGAAGCTCATTATCATGGAGCGATTTTCCTAAAAATGAATATTGTGAGATGGTTCTGCGTTACGGTGAATGTGGGCGCAATGTAAGATCGGCAGCGTGGTTTTATCGGAAATGTTTCCCTGAAGGTCCACATCCTTCGCGGAAAACTGTCCTAAAGGTTATGAAAAGTTTAAGTTAAACAGACTGCGTGACTAGCCGACCTCGATCAGGCAGACGAACTAAGGTAAGACGGCAGTTACAACGCGAAGTTGTATTATCATACGCTCTTACATATCCAAGCAGCAGCACTAGAGAGAACTCTGTGGCCTCTCAAAAAGTCGTGTTTTGAAAATGTTAAACAAATTATGTTCTCATCCATACTTGCTAACACCTCATCAGGCATTACTGGACGGGGATTCCATGAGACGTTTCGAAGATGTTTTGCTTATGAAAACGTTGTCTGAAATATTTTGCATAAAGACTAAGTGTCAACTTCAACAGATGATGATTATCTACAAGTTATTTCGAACAAATTAACTATTACTTCATCTCCCTTTATGAATTTACTTTCTTAATTCATTGCTCTTGATATATGCTTTGTAGTCTTGGAAATTGTTTTGATATTTTGAACTTTGGTGACATTTTTACGCATGGGGGAATTTTGTGATGAACCAGACGGAAGTCCAGCCAACATTCTTGACAGATACAGTATCGTCGAATGACGCACACCTTTTGCAGAATGAAACGTATAATGGGCAAAATAATTATTTCTGAGTGCTGGAAAATCCTACATGTTCTGCTGACATTCGACATCAAATGCAGTTTTCTCTTAATGTTTGGTGTAGAATTTACAATAGGCTGTTCGGCCCAGTTTTTTACTTAGGCACGTTAATTTACGCATGATATTTAAAGCTTCTGCTCGACGTAATACCCGATTTTATTGAGAATCTGTCATTGCTTCAATTCCCGAATGTATGGTTCCGACATGACCTCAAGCTTTGCACAAAACGCCACGAGTGTAACAATACTTTTGAAGACAATAGGGGAACAAATAATCTTGTATGGTAGTTTCGAAGAATGGTATCCACATTCATTTGACCTGACTCTAATCAACTTTTCATGTGGAAATACCTCAAACAATAGGTGTACGCGACCTCTCTGCCAACATTGCAGAACCTTCGACGACATATTACAGATACTTGTGCTAACCTGTCACTCGCTATGCTAAAACGTGTGTGTAACTTGCAAGTTCAATTTAAAACTCCATCTTAAAAGAACGCGTTTATTTTTAGATGTGACGAAAAGGCAAACTGCTGGTCGTCTGGCAAAGAGATCAACATGATCGTGTCTCTTATAAATATTTTGTCAGGAAATTTGTACTCCTGTGGGGACTGTGAGCGTTAAACCCAGTTCTCTTGCAAAAATATCTCTCTGAAGTCATTCAGTTTTTGCCAGAAAATGGTCTTGGCGAACGATTGTGATTCTTGACTACCTGGTATTGGTCATGGGTTAACATTAATCGCACTTTTAAATCTGTGTCGCAGTCCTAAGATCCCACACTGATGCACATTCCGAATTCGAGACAATTCGATTATAGATCATCCGGATTCGAATATTCTAATGATTTTTCTTCTCGCAAACATGCTCAGTTATTGTCTTTCCAACCATCATTCGTTTTGTTTTATCCTTAACAACACTTCTTCGCACATGAATTGCACAAAATCTGTGTTTATACCGAATCAAATGGTTTATCTCTGTTCCGACGTGCACAGATGTTTTGCACATGTCAACTGAAATGTTTTGCATAACGACTAAATTCCTACTTCAACAGATGATGATTATCCACAAGTTATTCCGAACAAATTCACCAATATCAGCTTACTTTTTTTCACATTTTATGACTTTTGTTTAACTATTGAACTCATATATATATATATATATATATATAATTATTTCGTCGAATTACTGTTTTGAAATGGGATTTATGCTTATTTTTTGGTTTTATATCATTTTGTTACAAAGTGATTTATTGATTCGTGATGGTTGGATCCTTAATAGTGGTACAAACACACTCTTACTCAATTCCAAACTCGATACTGTAATGGAATAATGGAATTACTTCAACTCCATTTTTGAATTTTTTTTTCTTGATTAATTTCTCTTTAGATATGTTTTGCGGTCTTGGAAATGTTTGATATTTTGAACTTTGTAGACATTTTTTAAATTAACTGGTTTTATTTTTTTAAAAAAATAATTACAAGTTTAACATGTATTCTTCAATATTCTATTTTCAGCAATTTGATAACTTTTTTTTTACAATATACTACATTTTGTGTGTGAATGCTCATATATATATATATATATATATATATATATATATATATATATATATA
>BMAW01015211.1:0-13940 GCA_019974015.1 Nephila pilipes | reverse complement strand
TAGCCAAGTAGTCATGGTTGCGGGCTTGTGGCCGGTGGTTTTCGTTGAGTTGTCAGTTCGAGACTTGGTGCCACTAAAGACCCGTCGTGTAGCCGAGGCTGATGCACGTCGAAGCTCAAAGTTCTGACGATGGTGTTTTATGGAAGTTGCGATATGCCAGCACAGATACCACCCTCGTCACTTACCCAAGGTTCAAAATTACTAGTCCGTGGCCAATTGCTTTCGAGTTGCTTTAAGTGTGACGTTAATAAAATCAAGCAGAAACGACCGGATTCAACAACATGGCATCGGACATAGAAATTGTGTAGAATGAGCCATATTTCATGCTCAACAAATGTGGCTTTCCCTTCCTTGGAAAGGAGACCCATAGTCAGCATATTTCTTTATGAGCAAAAAGAACCTTATACATTTCAAAAGGATATGTGTATGTGTTTTCGCAAGGTGAAAAAACCTACAAGTTTAGTACAAGCGACTGATATGTTGCTAAGAAAAATAATTGTGCAGAAGTTCTCTCACTCTCCTAAATTATATACATATTACGGAATCACTGAATGATATTACGTTTTAAAAGCAATTATGTTTCGACGATAAATATTTAAGTTAATGTCTACAAAATTTTGATTCAAATTTATGATTCACAAACACTAGAAACACGGGTAAAAAATTAGTAGATTTGATGCTATAATTAATAAAATAACAGTTTCGATAGACTATTCTGTCAACAACTTTTTCCGAAATGGACAAAGGATCACTTTACATTAAACCTGAATAATTTATAAGCTTAAACAATGGAAAATAAATAACAAAAATAAATTGTTTCAACTGTTAAGATACAAATGAAACATTTTACTGATAAAACTGATTACGTACCTTTCTAGGAATTCTGCATTTCTGCGAAGTTACAGATTTTTCGAAATTTTTCAAGATCGTCTTTGTGAAAATGTGCACAACCGTATACCACATTTCTAGAGTTCAAAGCAGGGAGTGTTCCAGGAATTTCAGGAAACTTTTGTGGGGGGCAAGGGTGTTTTTATCCTTGACCAATAACGTGGAAGTAAGCGATGTGAAAAAGTCACTTCTTTATCCAGTGAAAAAGGAAGTGAAATTTCCTGTTTTTTACTAATTCCAGGAACACTCCCTGCTTTGCTTATCACGCTTATCAATTCTTTGGTGTGAGAAATAATAAAACTATATTCGCACAATTTACTATTTAGGCTTAAAATTTATTTTACAGAGTAAGTTGATGAGGATCAAAGTTATTACTTCGGAGTTAAGGTAAGCGATGACCGATAATCCTAGTTAAGTGACCTTCAAAATCTTTCATGAGGAGGTAGTGAGGAAGGTAATTCTCACTTTTGGTTTTCAGGGGTGAAGTTATTTGTGAATAGATGTTGCAGTCGGAATATTATTCGAAATAAATATATTGTATTTAAATGTGGAACTATTTATATTTAGCTCCTTGTTACACTAAAGGGATAAACTCCCCTCCCCCCCCAAATGTTACGTGTGTGCTATTGTTTTATTAGTTCCAAATAGTGGAACACGTTATATAATATTGATATTGTCACTGTAATATTGAAGTATAAAAAATAAATAAAAAACCTTACAGGCTTGTGTTGCTTTTGAAATATTATATCAAAACTTTCGCTGGAAAATTTCTAATATATTGCGAAAAAATAATTGTAACTATATGACTATCAATGGACGTCACTTATTAAACTAAATCATAATAATGAAGAAAGAACTAAAGAAACCAACTTCTTTTCTTCGTACTAACAATTATGTGAAACTTAAATTTTGAATGATGTATTAAACTGCTTCGTTAAGGCGTTTTGTTCAAAGTGGGATTGAATAACAACTATTGTTGCTTACTTAAGGAATTTTCTTCTTTTTTTTTTTTTTTTAAAAAAAATAAGAATTAAAAAAATCAATGAGCACTGAATATGTTTTTTAATGCATGTTAAATAGCATAATTAATTTGAATTTGGAACATTTTTCGATTCGAAAAACATTCTAATAATAAGATAAACTAGAGATAGTAAAATACATAAAAAAAGGGCAATTTTTCTCTTTAAGAGCGAAAGAAAGTCATTTGGTTTTATATAATGTATGAGAAGAAATACAAATAACATTTAATGTAAAGACTGTTGAATTCATGTAAAATCAGTTGTTAACTGAAACATGCAGTGGTCCTTAAATTTTTTATTCTGATGACCACACTCCATCGCTTAAAAATTCAAAATTTCGAACGGCACACTTCCCCCATACATAAGCATCCATGAAATAAAAATCGGATTGCTTGATTTCTAATTTGATTCAAAAAGTAATTAATAAATATACATTTATATTCAAATTAATTCAATTTTTAACAAAAACTTATTTTGTTCAATTAAAGAGAAATACTCATAATTTTTTTATCATCTTTGAGGAAAAAAATAATTTTATCCTGATCGAAATAAATATCAATCTTAATCGACTAAAACTGGACACTATATTGTCCTTGCGATGTACACACTTGTGATGTAACAGAAACAACTGACTAAACTAGAAAATCGTTTTCTTACCAGTCCCCCATAGCAGAGCCGAGGCTTACACCTGTGTTGCTCCCGGTACGTGTATACGGTCATATTTTTCAGAAATATGCTGAAATTGCATTGCAAAACGCGATAATAATACATTGAGTGGATTTTTTTAATACTGTAAATGAGATTTATAGCTCAGCTTAACCAGTATTAAGATTTCATAAGTGAGATCCTCAGAAAATGCAACGTATTAAACGCGATGAAATTGCATTTTGATTCATGTTTCTTTAAATTCATGCACCTGAATTAAATTTTCGCCCCCCCCCATTTAGAATCACAATTCACATCTGCTGCATAGCATAACGACATCAAGAGGTAACACAATACAACTGCATTAATCCAGAATAATTGGTGCTCCAGATTATCCAAAATTAAGCAATACAATCTATATAGAATAAGCAAAGTTACACAGTTAAAACATCTGCTCTGTAAAAGCAACATATATCTAGAAATAAGACAAAGCAAACTAGTAAATAATTAAATAAGAGAGGATATAAAAGAATATATTACTTTTATAGTATGCATTAGGTCAAAAAAAAAAAAAAAAAAAAAACCACTTAGAACGTGCCAGTCCAGGCTCATATCTTTACTGAATTGTGACGTCACAGCTACCAATGACGGTAAAAAATTGCTTAGACTACAGACTCGCATTCCTAACTCAGCTTTGTAATTGTGTTTATTAATTATGAACCTTTTTTTTAAATGAGTACCAGGGCTAATGAATGAAAGGGCTAGGAAATGAAGTAATTAACCCATTTTACTCTTAAATTACGGCGCTTCCTTTAGGATAATTTATTATTACTATTCTAAAGAAAGTGCCTTATTTTAAAAGTGAAATGGGTTCATTGCTTCGTTTCCAACAATGTAATGCTTAAAAGATTTTAAACTAAGAAGCGCTTATTTTTCCGAATATGTGCTTCAGTTTTGACTACTAAAATATCGCATTAGACCAAAACAGTTTTAAGAGAATTCAAAGCACATTAAACCGAATGCGCTTGGTTCCCTCCCATGTGAATTTTGTTCGATTTTTAACTCAAATGTATGGTAAATGAGAATGCTGCCACAACAAATTTCAAGGAATATAACCGTCATAGAAGGTTTTTATTCCTTTAAAGATAACTATTTTGAACTAGCCCATTACATAATTGGAATTAAGAATGTAAAAAGGAAACCAAAAACTAAATTTTTACATTTAATAGTTCATTTCATCGAAGCTTAAGAGAAACGTTCAATAAGTCCTTAGAAAATCCAAGAGAAGGCGCCATTAGCATCAAAAATTATTTGTTTTTAGAAAACATCATGATTCACTAGACAGCTGCCTAAGTCTCAGTTTCTCGTACTTGTGATCATGTCGCATTTCGTATACCTCAAAAATTCTAAGTCATATCTCATTCATACGTCATTCTCAATCATTCTAAGTCACGTTTTATCCTGCCGATGAGACCAACTTACCCTTTTAATTATTTATTTTTTTTTTGAAAAATATTTATCGGAAGCAAAGCAACGTTCTGATTTTTGCTTGATTTTCGATGCATTATGATGAATTACGGACACTCACCGACGGAGACAACTTAACACAAAATGACGTCGACCACTTGATGTGGCAGCAAATGATTACCAATTCAAAACTAACTCATGGATCTGTTTCAGATCCGTTTAACAGATGGCAGCACGCAATGATTGAAACAATTTACCGTAATGAAAGACATTTATCTTCTAATACAAGTACTTTTTAAACTACACCCTCATATAAATACTGTTTCTTGAACGGCAAATTCACCATTCTAAAAACAATTTCGGCTTGTTTTACAAGATCGAAGGTCATTACAGGATCGACAGAATACACAAACACACACATATATTACATATTGTAAAAAAAATTGTCAGCAACTCATTTTTTCTGAATAATAGTTGAGTTATTTTAAATATTAAATGTAACTTTTAATTTATACAAAACAATGTTTTACAGGTAAGAAATTTGAAGGAATAAATGAACCGTAGGAATAAATGAAAATAAGTAATTCATGCTGAAATCAAGAAAAATATTTTTTCAGTGTTAATTCTATTCTATAAGAAATAAAAATACAGTACGTTATGAATACTCCATTAGATTGAATAAATAACACTTTTAGGACAGCGCAAAAAGATATTTTTTTTAAAGATGATTTGTTCAAAATTATGTATTCAGCATCAAAGTATTTTCACTGTAATACTTAGAAACACATAATGCATCACACCTCAAATTAACCCACGTTAAAAACTCGCTGATTTTGGATCCATTCTGCTTATTAAGACAAAAATATAATTATAACATAGTTTGGCCGGAAAAAAAAAACACCTTAATATTTCACCTGAAACATATTGAATATGCTGAGCTTTTAGAAGTATATAATATACTCTTCCTCATCAAATTCTTAAAAAAATTCCCCACTATTTTTCCAGAAAATGTCATCTAGCATTGCCAAGGTATTGTTTTCGATCGATTTAGCTAAAATTTATAACAACCAGAATCAGGTGGTGTTATTAAGAATTGAAAATAATAAAAAAAAAGTATATAAAATACTCCGATATATATGGAATTCTGTTTTCATCAAAAATATAATAATTTATTTTCATGGACACTCATGAACGGAATTTAATTTGAATGTGTCAAGCTATACAAATCGTTTGAGGTTATACCAATGTACTATGTAAAGAATAATTTAGAACGCATGAAATTTATGAAATATTTAAATAATTTTATTAGATAATTTAATTAAATTTTTACTCCATAGCTTAATATTTAAATAATTATTCCATAATAACTAATTGAAAAAAATTATATAATTTAGTTCAATCTATACGATTATAACATAAAAATATAATTACATTAACAGGTCAATTGATTACTCGGCCTACCTTAGTAAAACACATTTTTTTTGCAAAAATTAGTTTTTTTTATTCAACATAATCCCCTTCAAGGGTGATGCACTGATTATAGCGACCCTCCAACTTTTCAATACCATTTTTGTAGTACGATTTGTCCTTTGCCTCAAAAGAGGCTTCAGTTTCGGCGATCACCTTTTCATTCGACGAAAATTTCTTCCCAGCGAGCCTTCTTTCGAGATCTGAGAACAGGAAATAATCGCTGGGGGGCCAGATCTGGAGAATACGGTGGATGAGGAAGCAATTCGAAGCCATATTCATGGATTTTTGCAATCGTTTTCACTGACTTGTGACACGGTGCATTGTCTTGGTGAAACAGCACTATCTTTTTCTTCAAATGCGTCCTTTTTTAGGTGATTTCGTTATTCAAACGGTCCAATAACGCTATGTATTAGTCGCTGTTAATGGTCCTTCTTTTTTCATGGTAGTCAATGAAAATTATTCCATGCGCATCCCAAAATACAGACGCCATAACCTTGCCATCCGACTGTTGCGTTTTCCCACGCTTTGGAGCGGGTTCATCATGTGCAGTCCACTCGAATGACTGTCGATTGGACTTCGGAGTGAAATAATGGAGCCATGTTTCATCCATTGTTACATATCGACGCAAAAACTCGGGTTTATTACGCTTGATCATCTTCAAACACTGCTCCGAATCATCAACTCGTCGTTGTTTTTGGTCAAAAGTGAGCTCGCGCGACACCCACTTTGCACAGAGCTTTCTCATACCCAAATATTCGTGAATGATATGATGTACACGCTCAGTTGATATCTTTAGAGTGTCTGATATTTCATTCATTTTCAATTTACAGACATTCAAAATCATTTTGTGGGTTTTTTTTTAATGTTTTCGTCGGTAACAACCTCTTTTGGGCGTTCACCGTCTTCGGTGCTCATTTCACCACGTCTAAACTTAGCATACCAATCCTTGATGGTTGATTTTCCTGGGTGCAGTGTCTGTAAACTCGGCATCAAGCCAAGTTTTGGCTTCAACTGTATTTTTTCCCTTGAAAAAGCAATATTTTATCAACACGAGAAATTCCTTTTTATCCATTTCTTCACAATAACAAAAGTTGCTTCACTCAAAATAATATGAATCACAAACTAATGATCCGACATCTGTAAAATTTATACACTCATCTTTTGAGGGTTAGGGCTAACTAAAAAAACATATGTATTCAATTCTAGTAGCGCAACTATGTGTCAGACCGGGAACTTTTCAATTGACCTGTTAATTGCTACTTTGAAAAGTATTTGCACATTTCTAAAATATCATTTTAATTAACGACACACTTTTATATTCCTTTTCATTTTGATAAAGGAAACTCGATTTTTTTAAATGTACTTAAATCTATTGTGTCAGTGTTTACTTTATTCCATAAGAAATAAAAATACAATACATTATGAATATTTCATTATTTTGAATAAATAATACTTTTAGGACAGCGCAAAAAGATATTTTTTTTTAAAGATGATTTGTTCAAAATTATGTTTTCAGCATCAAAGTATTTTCACTATAATACTTAGAAACACATAATGCATCACGCCTCAAATTAACCCACATTAAAAACTCGCAAATTTTGGATCGATTCTGCTTATTAAGACAAAATATATAATTATAACATAGTTTGGCCGGAAAAAAAAAACACCTTAATATTTACCTGAAACATATTGAATATGCTGAGCTTTTAGGAGTATATACCATACTCTTCCTCATCAAATTTTTAAAAAAATTCCCCACTATTTTTCCGGAAAATGTCATCTAGCATTGCCAAGTGATTATTTTCGATCGATTTAGCTAAAATTTATTACAACCAGAATCAGGTGGTGTTATTAAGAATTGAAAATAATAAAAAAAAGTACATAAAAATCTATGATATATATGGAATTCTGTTTTCATCAAAAATATAATAATTTATTTTCATGGACACTTATGAACGGAATTTAATTTGAATGTGTCGAGCTATACAAATCGTTTGAGGTAATACCAATGTACAATATAATGAATAATTTAGAACGCATGAAATTTATGAAATATTTATATAATTTTAAAACCGTAATTTTTTTTAATTCAATTTTTACTCCATTATTTAATATTTAAATAATTACCCCATAATAACTAATTGAAAAAAATTATACAATTTAGATAAATCTATGCAATTATAACATATAAATATAATTACATTAATTGCTACTTTGAAATATATTTGCACAATTCTAAAATATCATTTTAATTAACGATACACTTTTATATTCCTTTTCATTTTTATAAAAGAAACTGGATTTTTTTAAATGTACTTAAATCTAATGTGTCTGCTATGGCTTATAAAATTTTAAAATTGAATAAAAAACTATTCTAAGAAATCCTGAAGTTCGAAACTTGTGGAAGAATAAATATATTTGATGGTTATACCTGATAAAAATTGTTTGAATACATTTTTATTACTTATTTCTATGAAATGATTGAAGCAAGAAACACATTTTTCAAAAAAAAAAGCAAACTGCAGGCATTTCTTCAAAGGGAGTATATGTGTGTATTGTTATAACCTTTTGACGTCACATGCTTCAATGTGATTGGTCAACGATCCAAATTACCCCCAAACGCGGATTTTGAGAATATACCTCGCAATCCCTGCTTTAAAATCGGAGAGTGTTGTATCTTTTGTTGTGTGTTCTGTGTGGAATTCTTGAGAGGATTTGAAAAATCTGAAAGTAAAGGATTTCTAATAAGGTATGTAATGTACTTCGCTTAAGTTTTATTTCGTTGATTTCTTAATAGAGATTGTATTACTTATTTTCCCGATTAAATTCTTCTCAATGTTGAAACTTATTGATTATTCAAGAATAATTTTTGAGTTTCCCTTATCAAATGTTTGCAACAAAGTTATTAATTTTTTCCTGCGTTTTTAGTAGGTGACAGTAAAAATATTCTCTAATGGAATTTCTGTATTCATCCCAAAGTAATGATTGCTTATCACATTCAGTGATTTCGTGTACTTTGTAAATTTCTACTCAATAATTATTTATATTAGTAACATTCAAGCTGTTCCAGTTAAATCCTTACACTCTTATGCGAAATACGAGAGCAAAATTCCCCCTTTTTATATGAATTTATGTGTGCGTGCAGAAAGAGAACTACCGAAAGTAACAGGAACTTTGGGTCATCGTTTGTGATAAAATTGAGAAATATTGTTTTGAACAAACAATTTTAGTTTCCGACACCATGTTGTTGAAACTTCTTTTCTTTATTTGAGGATTAACTATAGTCTAAAATCAATGCAGATCGTTATTCTTAATAATTCTCTAAGTTTCATCCAAGAATATTTCAGAGTTTGTGTAACTCTTTTGATAACTAACGCTATCTCCAAGTTTTGAAAGTAATTATATCCGATTTTTTTGGCGCATATGTTTTGCTATATGCTGAATGAAGTAAAATAAATAAAAAAATTCTCAAAACTGAAAAAAAGATAATATACCATCTTTTTTTTTTTTTTTTTTTGTTTAGTGTATAATTTCTGCTTATTCTTTGTTTCATTATTGAAAAAGGAAATATCAGAAACATTTTAATGATATCGGATTCGTGCTATTTTGAACGAAAAATTCTCATATAAAAACCTTTTCGTTCCATTATGCATTCTATTTTAGGTGAATTTTAAATTTCCAGTTCTGGTGAATTGCTTCACGACTCATTTTTAATGAACACGTGTTTTTATGCACTTAGACACTATTTATTTGTGAAAGAGAATTAATTTTACTTCAAAAGGATAGAGAATTAGCAATTACTTTATCTTGTTAAAATCTACTTTAATTCCTTTGTTTATAATTTTTGTTATTTTTCAATTCTAAAAGTGACCAACATTCCTGTATACATATTCACTACATTCTATGCAGTAGGAGAGTAATAAGAAATCATAAGATGCTAAAACATGAAAATTTAATAAATAATAACGTTCTTGATTGTATTAGGAGGGGAATCTCATTTACTTATTTGGTAAGATATTATTTTAAAACAAAATGTGTTGAGTGGGATTATAAAAATAATATTAACATTTTAATTATTTTTAACCGTGAATTTATCCATATAATTTTATTTTGCGCTATAGTTGGTAACTATAGTCAAAGAGAAGTATGCAACGATTTTTAAGTTTAAAGGAAACCAATGTTTCTTCGAAAGGGGCATCTGATTCATTATGTCGCGAGCTCCCCTCCATCTTTTGTCGGTGATTGACGATTAACAGTCTTCGGACAATAGTAACAAAACCACGTGTTGCTCTCCCGTTGAGCTGGTAGAGGCGTTCGCTCAAATTTCCTCTTAAAATAGTTTCTTTCAAGGAAGATATTTTTCTTAGAATCGTATATGAGAATGAACGCTGCAATGCAAGTTATAGAATTTTTTTAAAAATTCTGTAGAAAAAAACTAACTTTCTCTCCTGAGCTACTTTTAAAAATTAATTTTTGACGCATTAAATAAAGCCATTTTTTATATATGATAAAAAAAATTATAATAAATATTGGTGTTTTTAAAACTGGATCATCGTATTTCCTAGTATCTTTTGTTTGCACATGAATGGAACAAATAAATAAATTTATTGTTCTCAAAAAAAAAAAAAAAAATCCAAGAAAAATTATAATTAGCCAGAATTACAGACCATTTCGTATTGTCACCTCAATATACGTCAGAGCTATGCCTAGTGGAGCGTAAAATCTTTACTAGTGTAACGTAGTGATCCCTGAATGTGTCGAATGAAATGGTAAACAAGGGATCACACAGCTTAAGAGGCTATAATTCTTTATTTAACAAAGATTAATTTAAGTTTCTCTTTTCCGCCTAGATTCTTTTTACACCATGCTACACATCTAATTACATAGCACCGAGGCAAAACGCATATATCTACACAGCACGTCTAAACACTTATAGTTCAAAAAAAAAACTCCATTATCTCAGTATTCGAAGTAAAAGATTAAGTTCGCAAGCGAAGGCAATCGCCTCCCACTTATAGCTGTATCGCTTTCTCCGCTCCTTAGCAGGAATCCTCTTTTTCTTCTCTTTCACCCTTTTTAATACCTCGGGTAGGTCTCTCCCCCGCCTTCCTTTTGAGTTATTTTTCTTTTTTTCCAAGAACAACCCAATCAAAAAGAAACTCCGTTTTGTCCCCTGCATCACTATTCGCTCGAATTGGACAATGTCCGTTTTTCCCCTGTGCAAGTCGGTGTCGGGCGTCACACAGCTAGGCCATAAATTCCCAAAATATCCATGACATGGATCGACAATACCTCAAAAGAGGATTCAACTTTGCCGCTCCTGATTTTGTTCTTTATAGCTTTTAAGCTGTATATTTTCAATGAATGGGAAGCTGGGAAACACAGCTAGGCCATAAATTCCAAAATATCCATGACATGGGATCGACAATACCTCAAAAGAGGATTGAACTTTGCCGCACCTGATTTTGTTCTTTATTGCCTTTAAGTTGTATATTTTCAATGAATGGGAAGCTGGGAAACGAACCGGGTTCAAAACTAGTCTGTGGAGGGGTTATTTATAGCCTACGCTACACTAGCCTAATGTAAATGAAATAAGAAATTTGTATAAAATCCACTAATTGATATTTTCACAACCCTTATTATCATTCCTTGGAGATGACCAAATGCTCCTTCTATATACGGTACGAATTCTGTGTTGCAAGCATAGTATCATAATCCGTTCCCCTTTTTGCTACGTTGGGACGTATACCCGATTACGTTATCTTAATATGTGTACCTTCTACTCGAATGTTATCGATAAGGGACCCACGACTCTGTCTTATTATTTGGATTTCTTAGTGGATTGCTATTTATTTACAGATAAACTAGTTGTTTTTATATGCAAGATAAATTAAAAGTTTTATTCTACTTAAATTAAATGGAATGAATATAATTCGAATAAATAAATATATTTCTGATAAATGATTTGGAAATTCTTTCCCTCAAGGTTACTTAAATGATTGCTGTTATTTTGCTACACTATAAATACATGAAATGGAATATCTAATGTTCTGTATTCTTTTTTTTAATTAAATGAACAATTTTATTCTCACAAAACTGGAAGCAATTTTTATTATTTTCATGCATAAGACTATAAGATTAGATATAATTTTTTCATTCACTTTTCCCTCTTAATTAACTGAACTAATACATGTTGAATAAAAATTAGTTGAAATCAAATTTCAATCGTAAAGTCTTATTCTCATTTGCGTCAAGTTAAAAATATTTGATTAAGTACAAAATAATTGAAGTTTTAAATCTTCGTGTACTTGCATTGTATGGTAATAAAGTGGTATTATTATTGAGTAAATTGAAACAAAAATTTAGTACTAAGCTCCTTTTCATACACGCAAAGTAGTGGAATGGATGTAATTTAGTTTAAGGAAGTGCATTATTTGTGCAATGCATTATAGAGCACTATTTGTGCAGTTTCATGCCTCCAGATTTTAGCATGACAATCGGGTGAGGTTGCAACTCCATAGGAGAAGCAATATCAGTTCCCAAAAAAATATCATCAACATTAAAGTTTTTAAATGCAGCCGAAGAACCCAAGGGGAATGCATTTTTCTATCAATAGCGAGCTGTTTCAGGACTCTCGTTATCAGACATAGAGCAGATTTCGTTCCATACGTAACTGTTAACAGCTTATGTACCTTAGGCTTTTCTTTTAAATCTTTGCTTCATAAAATACACTGCAAATTATATTAACTAGGGTCAATCCATATCTGACGATACATTTTCTTAACATCAGAGGGAAATACCCCCTTGCACTATACCTCCTGTATTGAGGAGCAGCGCTGCCTGACGTCAGAAGATGATATTCTTATTTCCTTATTCTTATATATTCAGTTTTGTTGTGTTTGGTGTTAAATAAATGTTCTGTTCGGCTATGTGTCACATCTCGTCTTATTCAATATACATTTAATTAATCTGTCGAGATCCGTCATCGGGTAGATGTCAGCCCTAATTTAATATTGTGAACTGTTATTTTACAGAGCGTCCCTTTCGCATCCCTACACCTCCCTTTCGAGGATAATCATTTAAAGATACTCCATTAGAAGAGAACGAAAATGCGTTAAAAACTATTCGAAACTTTGAAGTTTAACTATCTGCCTTATATACGCCATGATGAGGCATAACACATTTTAAAAGATATGAAGAAACATCCTTTAATTCCGCTATATGTCCTAGTTTTTCATACTCTTATATAAAATTAGATTAGAGGGTATACATTTCCGCATTAGAATACCAATGCGTCCTTAAACTATTTAATCTTCGGTTAACAATTCTCAAAGATTCCCTCAACCAAGGATTCCAAGTTTCATAATGAATTTTTCACTTTCAACTCTTTGGTATGAGTTTAAAAAATGCTCTTCACATTTTAAATCTTCTAAAAATAATATGAGCTGGGCTCATCTTAAACTAATTCTATTTATCAAATCTTTCTCAGTGTTTCTTCTACATAATTTTCTTTAGTGGATAACCCACAATGTTGTGTTTCTGGAGAGCCCTCTGTGGCACCAGTACATATGTAACCAAAAACGGTTTTTCTAAAAGCTAAGGAGTGAGCAGGGATGACAATTTTACCTTCTTTTAGTAACTCAAAGAAGAGCTCTGCTCCTATTAATAAAGCAATCTTTCCAAGCTCAAAAAAGAATAGATCAGATAATTTAATGTTTGCTGGAATTTCTAAGTTTAAAATATCTAGCCTTATCACTGGTAACAAGTTGGTGATCTTAGGTACTATCAAAAAATCTAATCCGGCAAAAAAAGATCTATCTTCGTTTGCTGCTAAAATAGTTATTTCTTTTTATTATGAACCACACAACCAGAAAGACCTAAAATCGGAATATTAACTATAAGTTTTTTCAAACCCAGCAAGTTTGCAAAATTTGACGTAATACAGAAACACATGCTGCCACTGTCAAGGATCGCGCGTCCCTTCTGAAAGTGACCACTCCTATCAGAAATGAAAACAACAGTAATAGCTAATACTACTTTTTCTTTTTCAGACGCAAAACATGACGTCACTCCTTGTTATTACAACAACTCCTAACACATGGATCAATAAGTTCCGAGACTAACACAGAGATGGCGCTCGTAGTAAACCAGTAACCAGGTCTTTCTAGAGTACTAACCTTTGCTTGAAACGTGTCAAAATTTTAAGTCGATCGGACCAGAAACAGCTGAGTTATCGAGGTTGGAGTAAAGTCGTTTTGTAGTTTGTTTAAAAAATGGAGAAAACCGAGTTTCGTGTTTTGATAAAACATTGTTTTTTAATGGGTAAAAACACCGTGCAAGCGAAACAATGGATTGAAAAATGTTACCCGGACTCTTGTCCATCAAAAGCAACGATTTGTCGGTGGTTTGCCGAGTTTAAACGTGGTCGTACCGACACAAATGACGCGGAAC
>BMAW01015204.1:0-14144 GCA_019974015.1 Nephila pilipes | reverse complement strand
GACTATCACATTCATTATGTACACATTTAGCGATTGTGTACATAATGTGCTTTGTAGTATATTCAGTTGTTACTGCAATTGAATGATTCTTTGATAAGCAGTATAGTCATCACATTTTCAAATTTTGTGAACATGTTTTTATAGCTGCCACTTTCTTTCTTTTCATCATGTGTTTGTAAAAATAGAAGAATAGTAAAAACCTTTTTATTTCCTTTAAAAGCAAGCATTAAATTGTAATATCATCATGTGTGAAATAAGGCACAGATTTGTTTTCCTCATTGAAATATTAAATTATTCTTTTAAAATGTGAAGCAAAATTCTATATCCTCTCAAAATTTGTTTTAATCAGTTAAATGAAACCTATGCCGCTAATGAGCTTAATATATTTTTTGGATACCAAAATTTATACAATTTATAAGTACTATTTTTTATAATAATTTGCTAATCATTCATGGTGAAAAGGTTTTTAATACACCGAATAAAGTATTTTATTAAATCTTTTGATATGTATGGTATATGTTTGTATATTAAAATCTCAATAGCTCAAATTAGGCATTTTTCTTTTCCACTTTAAAATGTATGAAATGTTCATGTAAATACAAATGACCTGACAGTTAATAGGGATTTGTTTATATGTTGCAGTGTAATAGGTATTATGTTTGAATTAGTAAAAAAAAATTATATCAGATTTTAATCACAATATTTTTAAACATTATTTTTAAGTTTTAAAGATTTTAAAAATCACAAATTTTCTTTATTTTACATTGGTAATTATTCAGTGTTTCAAAAGCTATTATTTTAATTTATTTTTTAAAGAGTAATATGAAATATTATTAAATAAAAAGGAAAGATTTAATTTTATATTATACAATTTTCTTTATAATCTATAGAATATTGTGTTTATAAGAAAAAAAATATTAAGTAAAATGAAATATGTCCTTAAATTTGTTAATTAAATGTATTCAATTCTTAAATAGATAAAATCAGATCATTATGACTGTATCATTATTTTAAAATATAACTCTCATTTTCAGATTTGAACTTCAAATTTTAATATTTTAAAATATGGATATGTAATCAGGTTTGTAGATTTTATATAAATTCGTAATAAAATAAAACAATCTGTTATTTAATCGAATAAATTTTCATCTGTAACTTTACTGGTAAAATATTTTTATTAAAAAAATGAACTTACTATAACTGACATTTTTATTTTGAAATCTCAATTTGTACTTGTTGGTAGTAAAAAAATTAATTCTGATAACACACATGCTATTTAATTCATTTATTCTTATGTGTTAAGATGAGTTGATAAGACATGTATTAAACATTGCTCCTGCATCGTTAAAAAATTTATGGATTTCATGTTTATTAAATTTGAAGGTAAAATTATGGTTTTCTCTGTAAGAAATTTTAAATTTTTTTTCCTCAATAAATATTAAAGCTAAATGAAATTTTTAGTAAAAAAATAAATATATAATGTTATAATGAATTGCATTGAAAAATGTAATGATGTTAGAAAGTGTTTTTCCAAAGAATTGTCATTGATATTTGATTAGAAGAAGTTTTATATTATTTTTCCTTTAATGATTTAGAAATAATAAAAATTTTTGCTCATTTTATTTATTGTTGAGCTTAAATACTAAAAAAAAGAGAGAGAGAGAGAATTAGTCTATATTTTGAAAAAAATTTTAATCTGATATATTTAGAAATCTACTGAACTTTGAATGTATTTATTGTCATTTGAAGAGAAATTTCATAGGAGCTTATTAAATAAATAAAAAAAATTGATCATTATTATTTTTCTATATAAACTTTAAATAATATTAATTGTAACTGAGCTTGAATCTGAAAAATTATATTTCAAAAATGAGTTTCATTTGATTGTGTAATAACAAGGCTTTTACTGTAAATATGATAAACACTTGATAGAATATTCTTTTTCTTTCCTTTGTATCAGATGTATACTTCATACAATTTTTCTGAAATTATTTTTGCTGTATGCGTATTGAGATTTAACTTCAGAATTAAAATGTACTATATAATCAATTTTGGTATAATTTTTCTCTTTCAGTTTAAGATTAGTTCAAAAAAATTAAAATTCAATTCAATTAAAAATTTTAGCTGTTTAAGATTTTGAATTTATCTTGTGGTTAATTTTTCTATTTTGAGCTTAATAAGCTTTAACTTGTGATTTGAGAGCTTTATTTTCTTTTATTGCAGTTTGGATAGTTAGATCTTGTTTTTTTTCCCCCTGAAGTTTTTGTTATTGGTGTTGTTGCTTTTGTTGCAAATTTTAAAAGTTTGCAGTCAACATGATAATTTCCCCAATTGTTCTGACTCCAGATCAGAAGGTAATGAATATCACACTAGAAAGATTGGATACAGTCATACCAACAATAATGGAAATTTATTAAAAACATCAAAAAGAATTTAAATGAAGGGCAGACAGAAGAGAGAACTGTGAACCTGGAATGTGTGGTTCCTCTCCCATTCCTTCCATTGCTTTGCTTTTCAGTATTACCTTATATAGAAGGTATTTAGAAGTATTACTAGAAGGTATTAGTATTACTAGAAGGTATTAGTATTACTAGAAGGTATTTAGTTCATTTCAGCTTCACTTCATTTTCACTGGCTTGCCTTGCCATGCCAGAATAACCGGCTCCTCCTCATAGTGGTAGAATAGCAGTAGGCTGGTGGTGATTACCAATTGCCGCCGTCTTCCCCTTGCAGTTACAAAGACGGTAAAGTCTGGAATCGGACTACAAATCGAAGGAGAATGTCTACAAAACAAATGATGATAGCAGCAGAAGAGGTGTCCTTGTTGACTGCATCCGTAAGTAGATTAGCTGGCTTCAAAAGGTTGGGTGAGTTGTCCTTAGAAGGGCTTCAAAATTTCAGGTGAGTTGTTCTGAGAATTGCTTCTAAAAGTCAGGTGAGTCGTCCTGAGGATGATGAAAAGTGGATTTCTGTAAAAGGTTTCTGAAACATTGCATGTCCAGGGCAATGTCTCAGAAAATGAATTTTAGAACACCCAAGTGAGTCTTGGAATGCCCAAAGTGAGTCTTGAAATGCCCAAAGTGAGTCTTGAAATGTCAAAAGTGAGTCTTGGAATGCCGAAAGTGAGTCTTGGAATGCCAAGAGTGAGTCTTGGAACACTCAAAGTGAGTCTTGGAACACCCAAAGTGAGTCTTGGAATTTCCAAATGAGCTGTTTATGTATGAGGTTGATATAGATCATTCAGCATAATGCTACAGAAATGGTCTGATAAGTTATGCTGTGGATGATGAATGCAAGATTCGAGAGTCCAGTACAATGCTACAGAGAACTTTGAGCAAGTGCACTGAAGTATGATGCGAATTGTATGAATATCGTACTGTTTGAAAAACTGCTGGAGGATTTGTAATAATATCCTTCTGTTGCAGGAGGATGTGTAATAATATCCGTCAACTGCAGGAGAATTTGCTAGGATCACGTATGGGTCACCAATGTTACAAATTTAAAAGTTTGTAACAACAGTTATACAAACAATAATGGGAATTTATTAAAAACATTAAAACGAATTTAAATGAAGGACAGACAGAAGAAAGAACCGTGAACCTAGAATGCAGTTCCTTTCTCATTCCCTCTATTGCTTTGCTTTTCAATACTACCTTACATAGTGATAGCAGAAGATATTTAGTTCACTTCAGCTTAAATTCATTTACAATGGCTTTCCTTGCCATGCCAGAATAGCCGACTCGTCCTCATAGTGATAGAATAGCAGTAGGCTGGTGCTGATTACCAGTTGCCACACTTTCAATATAACAAGGCAGTTATTTCTTTATTTGTAAATAATTACAGGAATGAAATTAAATATTTTTTGTTAAGATTTTAATTTTTTTTCTTTCTTATGTAGGCAGCAAGACAGCACATTGTTCTGCTGATTGTTAAAAATTTTGTTGTGAATTGTTTTAATATTTTCTATTTGACAGAGTTTATTTTAATTTTTTTTTGTCTTTATGTAATAAACTCAATGAAGTTGGACACTTTATGTGATATATCTCTCAATCTTCTTGTTTGAGATATTCTTGATAGAGATCTTATGATGACTTCTTGGTTTTGAAGTCTTTTGGAAAACTCTGAATTTTCTTTAAAAATCTTATATTTTATTCATCCAATATGATGGGATATCCCTTTTGAAGTGCTTGGTGTTTCTTGTAAATGCAGAGTAATTCAAACTGAATATAGCAATTACAAATTGTTTTGTGCACGTATGTGCTTCCTATGCCCAAAACAATTGAAGAACTTGAAGTATATATTTGTAATGTACTTGCGTCGGTGACTGCACAAATGCTTCAGAATGTATGACATGAAATGAACTACCACCTAGACGTTGTCTGTGTGATGAAGGGAAATCAAATAGAACTACTATGACACATATATACAAAATTTTAAAGTTCTATCTGCATTCTGTGTTAATCTCATTGATAAATTATTTTGCATTAAATAGTTATATCCATTTGTAATCACTATATTCATTTTGAATTACCCTGTATTAATTCAAAATGAATTTTTCTAAGTGTGATGTCCTGTTTAACTAAAAGTGCCCTTTTGCATGACTAACCATGTTTATTGTTGCATTGATAGTTTGCATCTGTGTGCAAAGTAATTACATACAGTCTGATGTAATATATTTGCTGTTAAAAAATCATGCATTTCTATTATGTACATTTGAAGCATTTTTTAATTGTTTATAAAATTTCTATTAATAGTTGTAATGTAAAAACAACACTCTGCAATTCAAAATTTGTGATTTACTAATATTAAACTATCTAATCTTTTTAAGGAATTTAAATTAAATTATTGTATAAATGTTTTTTTAATACAATAATTTAATTAAAATTAGTTAGGACTTTTTTTTTCATTGATCTGTCATAGATATTTCATTATGTTTAGATCTATATCAGATATTTTTGCATAATTATGTTCAGTTTTTGATTTCTTTTTTAATTTTGTGCCTAACTGCTGCATAGCCTTTATTCGGTTTTTTGAATTAGGTTTTTATGTGTATTCCTTTTTGTTATTTGTTATACATAGTCAGAGAGAGGTCGATTTCAAATGTTATTGATTTCCATAAAAATAAGGCTACCTTTTTATTGTGTACATGCATAACCCTTTGATAGTTATGAATGAGCCCAACTCACATTCAAATAGTGCACCATAACGTGCACAGACGAATTCTGCTCATCTGAAGTATTTTGACCTGAATGGTTGCAGCCTTTCCTACTCGCACGGTTAAAGCTTCGCCCAATGTGTGCTGACAAGCGGACTTCTCCGACGTATGTTATCCCACATTGTTTGTATTACAAATTATACCATGTGGCAAATTTTAATTAGTTTGATAGCATGCAGATGATAATATGGATACCATGAAATTTTTGCATTATGAGAAAAATTTTTACCGATCTAATTGTTGTTGATTTATTTAGTTTTCTTGCGTAATTTAGTGAGAATTTGTTCCTGAAAAGCTTCAAAGGTAAAGGCTAGATAATTCTGATGAATAAGTTTTATGATGATATGTATATGATGAATAATTCCATGTTTTAATGTGTATCATATACAGAAAAATATTTTTAGGTAAATATAACAATTAAATGTTTTCATAAAGTTTTAAATAGTATGTATTTATTTAGATATTCTAATTTAATATCTTACAAACTAATATTTCTAATATTTATCATTGACTGAATTGTTTAAAAGGGCCAGTTACAATTGTTGTAAATATTGCATTAATATACAGCAAATAATTCTTTAATGCAAGTGAGTTATCTGTATCATTGTTAGAAAAAGGTGACATTTTCAAAAGCATTTCAGGGGAAATCGGCTGCCACTTTATGCAACTGTTTGATCATAGCACTGTGTGTAATGAGAGAGCAAAAAACTGTTGAATCTTCTAACTGTCAAAGGGTTAAATGAAATTAAGATTTATTTATCTCAAAGATTTCTCTGATTGCTCGTCATTCATGTTATTCAATTAAATTTTACTACTTATGCTACTGCTTTTCCCTACTGTCTTACCACATCTTGTAGAAAACTTTTTCACTATTTAAAAACTTTAATGCATATAAAATGTTAGTAAATAATATAAACGGAGTATAGATGGAATTCCGATCTTAAATTATTAATAATTTTTTCTTTAAGACGTGTTCACAAATGGGCTCATTGCTCTAATCTACTCAAAATTATTCAAGGAAAATATAATACAAATGCTTATTTTTAAAATGGCTCTTTTTTTTGTCTCTCTTGATTATTGCTTTATTCAATGCTTTACATAAATATTTATGGATGAAAAGTTTTTTTATTGAATATCATTCACTTCTTAGAACTTTTTCCTCTGCTAAATAATTAAAAAAGCATCTTGTCAAACAACAATTCATGCTTGTTGTTTCTTAATGATATTATGCTATCCATTTTCTATATTTTTATTCTCTGCATTTATGTTTATTTATACTGAAATGTAAATTTTTAAAGCCATTTTGATCCAATCTTTTACATTTTTCATTAAACTGCAAAAATTAATTTAATTTATAAATAATTGTACATAATGCCATCTGAGTATGAATTTTAAATTGGTCTATTCTTTAAAATTGTCTTAATGCAGAATTTCTCATTATGCTGAATTGTTTAAGTAATAAAATACTTCAGCAAATTAATTATATGGTTGAAATTATTTGTTAATTTTCAATTATTCATAAAACTTATTGATTCTTAAGATTTCAAATAGAATAGACATTGTTCTAAACTTTTTTTATGAGAAGTAATTATGATATTTGCAGAAAAATATTTTTCTAAAACATTTTATGATTTAAATTATTATTTTGTAGAGTGTTTATTAGAGTTCTCTTGTATTAATTACATTTGTAAAGGGGCAGTTATTTGAATTATATATAATATATTTGAAAACTTTTCTTATTACATTAGATTACTGCATTATTAAAAATAAATAAATAAGGATATATTTAGTTGAAATGGAGTGTTAATTTTCTATCATGTATGTTCTTCAATATACATACATTAAAATTTTTTTATTAATGTTAATATTTTAAATTATGTTAATTGGACTCAAATTGCATCAGATATCCAATGCACATAATCATGAGCTAATTTATTATGTAGTCTTTAATTAACTGAATGTTTAATTTCAATTTGGATTCTCACTATAAATATTTGTGTTTATTACTTATCATGATGTAAATGCATTTTTGTCAGAAATTTGTGAGAAAATTATTAAGTATGTTTTTAGATGTATAAATATTATCTTGAATAATGATATTAAAGCACTTTAAATATTTTGTTTGCTTGTGAAAACTAGGAATTAAAATTCAAGAAGGGTAATTTTTGTTAAAATTTATTAATAATTTTTCTATAATTAAAATTTTTAAGTATATTTTAACTAAGGTTTATCATAATTTTTAAAAATGGGACTTAAAGAATTTTGTGTGTGTTCAATTTCATAGTTAATTCTTGTCTAACAAGAGTTACTACTTTCAAACTAGGCAACTGTTCTATTGTATATATATATATCACTTTTAGAGCTCTAGGATAATCATTGTATTACTTTTTTAAAACTAAATCAGAAAATAAAACAAATTTGTGATTTATTATATTTTATATACTTTTTGAATGCATACTGTTATTTTTAGCTTACATGTAGACTGGTTTAATGAAAAATAATTCAGATTTTAATTAGTTCCTCAATAAATTGTATTTTTTTCATTCTAGCATAAAGTTGTAAAATTTTATTTCTTAGTTAATGTTTCTGAAAATTTATGTATGCAATATTTTAAATATTAATTCCATTCTGATTTCTCTTTTGTCCACCCTGATTAAACTAAAGTGAATTGTATGTGTATGTTTTCTTAATAATTGAATTTTTGTGAATTATTCTGAAATGTCCATTATTTCAAACATTTGTCAGATTTATTGCACATATTTTAACTACATTTTTATTTTTGTGAAAAATTTCTTTAAAAGTAGTTAGGTATGTAAATGTCTAATTTATAATTAATAACAAAGCTTTCTGAAAAAGAAGGGGGGATTTTTTTTTTTTTTTTTTTTTAATTTGGGTACTTTATTAATCGTATACCTATTTGAAATTAACATAAGATTAATCTGATGTATGTCATCTTATGAACAAACATTTACATGCTTTGCTAAAGAATTCTTGATCTCTTTATACATCTATGTTTTTTACAAATATTTGTATCTGTATGATGCTGATATATGCTAAAATAAAGTTAAACTATAATTTTTGTGTTATTTTTTATGCTTTAATTTTAATAATTAGGAATTAAGTAATTTAATTGTGAACTGAACCAAAGACCCGCCGTGTAGACGGGGCTGATGCACGTTAAATCTGTTCGGGGCCCAAAGTCCTCCCGTTGGCGTGGTGTGGATGTTAGGAGAGGGGTGTGCCAACTGAGGTGTCGTCCTCGTTACTTGACCGTTGTTCAAAATTACGAGGTCCGTTGCCAATAGCCCTCCTGTTGCTTCTAGTGCAACGTTAATAAAAATTAAACTAAAACTTGCGTTGTTTTAAGCGTGAAGTGTTGTTATCGAATTTAACTAAGTATGATATATTTATTCAATTACTTGATATCTAGAATCCTCTACAAAAATAAACACCTTTAATTTGGCAAATTTATTATTTAACTGAGAATTGGAATTTATGTATAATATCCACATTTCTATGCGCTAAAAAGGGAATAAAAATCTCATTTACAGTTCTTTCATGAAAATACACTCTATAACAAATAATTCGGGATAAAAACCAACATTTTTATATGGTGGCAAAGTTTATTAAAAAGAATTATTGAAATATTAGTTAAAACTGGTCGCAAATATCTAAATATTGCATTGTTAGGCAAGTAAGAACGGTTCCCGAAATTTCAGAGCTCTAGCTTGATGGGAAGTTGGTTAATTTAACGATAGAAAATTTGATGACACACTGATACACACACCAAGTGAAATACATAAAAACGTTAAAAGTAACTAAAATTAATTAATTCATCCGGTAAATTAAATGCTTGGAATGCAGTTTAACCCAATCACTCTTGGCGACAAGAATTATTTGGCGGTATTTTGCCAAATGTGGCTACCCTGGTCCGTTTTACGGACATAACGTTCAGCCAAACAAAAAAATCGCCAAGTTTGGTGCCAATTTTTGAAATCGCGCCAAGTGGTTGGGATAAACTGCATTATTGAAGAAAATACTAGCTAAAACTTGTCGCAAATGTCTAAATATCGCATTGTTAGGCGAGTGAGAACGATTCCCAAGGTTTCAGAGTTCTAGCTTGATGGGAAGTTGGTTAAATTAACGATCGAAAATTTGATGACACACACACACACCAAGTGAAATTCAGAAAAACGTTTTAAAAATGAATAATTTGAAATAAAAACCAACGTTTTTATATGGTGGCAAAGTTTATTAAAAAAATTATTAAAATATTGGTTAAAACTGGTCGCAAATATCTAAATATTGCATTGTTAGGCAAATAAGAGCGGTTCCCAAAATTTCAGAGCTCTAGCTTGATGGGAAGTTGGTTAAATTAACAATAGACAATTTGATGATACACATACATACAGACACACACCAAGTGAAATACATAACAACGTTAAAAGTAACTAAAATTAATTAATCCGGTAAATTAAATGGTTGGAATACAGTTTAGTCAAACCACTCTTGGAGACAGGAATTATTTGGTGGTATTTTGCCAAATGTTGCTAAATTGGTCCGCGAAGCGGACTTAACATTCAGTCAAAAAAAAAAAATCGCCAAGTTTGGCAATTATTCAAATTGCGCCAAGTGATTGGGCTAAACTGCATTATTTAAAAAAAATATGAGTTAAAACTCTTCGCAAACGTCTAAATATTGCATTGTTAGGCGAGTACGAACGATTCCCAAAATTTCAAAGCTCTAGCTTGATGGGAAGTAGGTTAAATTAACGATCGAAAATTTGATCTCACACACACACCAAGTGAAATTCAGAAAAACGTTGTGAAAAAAAGAAAGAAAAAGGACGCACCGAGAAGGAGTTGTTTGATGGAAACAAAAATTGGCGATAGGAAAATTGCGTACAGAATAGGAAATGATTAAAATTTCAGAAAAATTGAATGATTTACTTCAGAGTAACATAGTTTCAAAGTAACGAGCTCAATAAGGTGTTGACCCACCTCTAGCCTGGATGCAAGCTGCCACACGACGTGGCATAGAGTAATAAAGCTCCCTGATGGTCTCCTGCGGAAAATGTTTGACAAGCTGAAAGACAGCTCATAGCAGCACGTATCGTATGGAGTCTGGCATTATCTTGCTGAAAAATAAGGTCAGAGTATTGAAAAGGGAATGGTAGCAAAACTTGTCTCAGAATGTCGTCGACGTACCGCTGTGCTGTCAGTCTGCCTCTAATTACGACCAAAGGGATCCGGCTATCGCGGGAAATTGCACCCCAGACACATAACTCCTGGTTGAGGGCCTGTGGGGTGTGCAATAGTGAAAGCAGGATCGGCACGCTGCCCTGGGTGTATCTAGACACGTCTTCGATGATCGCCTGGACACAGTGTGATGCAGGATTCGTTGCTAAACACTAAACATTCAGCATCATGATCGAGCCAAGCACCACTGTAAACTGGCTCGACACTGTGCAAGCGTGAGTGGCGTAGCGGTCTGTACGATCATAGATTTCACTTTATTAGTTTTCTGTGAATGGTCATGGTGGACAGTCGTGTGCGGATCGCACGTCTGGTGGTGGATAACGATGAATCAGGCGCTGTGACAGCTGATCTGCCAATCACTGTCCTCCCGATCTGCTGTGGCCCTAGTTCCACCTCTACCATCATGACGCTGAAATCTGCCGTTGTGCACCCATTCTTGCTAGCATCTTTTAATCGTGGCATCGCTACGACCCATATGACGAGCGATTCTCCGATTTGCCCAACCTGCCTCTTTCAATTCAGTGAGACGACTTCTCTCAAACTCTGAGAGTTGCTAGTAATGGGCTCGAATCCTGCGGCTAGGCATTTTTCAGTCGTTGAAAGATATTCTAAATCGCAATGCAGCAGAAAATTTGACTATCAGATTGAGAATCGCTTCTTATATACACCTGCTGAGTGCGCAGCTCCGATGCGCTGTAGCTCTCGCTATTCATTCATTGGACACCAAATTTTAACCATTTGCATGTTTGGTCCAAATGTGTTTGCATACGAAATTTCATTACAATCGGAAAACTCCTCTTCGGTTCGTCGGTTGTTGTTTTTTTGTTATAAAGTATATATATGAAGTCCGGGTATCCACAATGATGATACTTCCGTTCATACTAAGTTATTTATTCTTATTTACAGCGATTAATATGTACAGACACTTGAATATAGTTAATTTAGAAAAGCGTAAGTAATGTTCATAATACAGATATATGAAGACAGTTCATTTCAGTCAGACGGTTGTGCTCCGTGCACTTATTTTGTAAAACAGTTTTACCAGTGATATGCCTTAGACACTCCGTGTGCCCACTCTCACTTCGTAATGGCGTCTTCCCGCGCAAACGTCTTCTTTCCCCTAGCGGCATGTCGCCGAGACATTAGCAGCGCTCTCTGGTGGTGAGACGTTCTAGGCGATAAGTCAAGTTCGATTCCCACAACCGGCTATCCTGACCCGGCTGTCGTCCTCGACAGGAATCTGAGAATCTGTATGTACCTGAAAAATAAACAAAACGAAAGCAAAGAAATTATACAAAAAAAAAGGTAGTTTGCAGGTAATGGCTTAGAAATCCATTGCCCAAGGCTTCATATGATCGGCGGCAGTAGTGGTTCGCTGTGGTCCCTCATGATTTCCAATCTTCTCCACTTCGTATCTTTCATGGGGATGAGCAGTCTTTAATCTATACGGTCCATAAAATTTGGATCTCAGCTTGAGACCTCCACCAAACTGGGTCTTCTGTATATTGATAATATCACCAACTTGATATTTCGTAGGTTTCTTTCATTTCTTGTAGTAGATCCTCTTGTTTTTTATTTGAAAATCAACAATTTCCGTTTTATTTGGACGATAGTTATTTACTGAAGAATTTATATCCGAACGTAGTTTAGAGTTTGTTATGTGCTTTGAATCAAATAAACAGTCCTTTGTTTCTAATGGTGATTTTATCTGTAACGTGAATAAAGCAAGTTCATCTGTTTTATTCTGACTAGGATATTTCACACGCTTAACTCCCTCAATCGAACGCTGATAATTGTCCTTGAAACTGTTTTGACGGCTCGTATTTTCATTTTTGCACTTTGAACCTTCCAAAAGCATAGAACAAATTGAAGGTGGTATTATACCATCGACGCGCAAACGATTACTCAATGATGCTTTACTCCTCAATACATTCGATGACCTTGGCATAGAGAAATTAAAATACTCAACGTCAGCTTTTTCTCTTTCGCCGAAACACGAAATTAATGTGAGCTTACCAATCGAACGTTTATTTTGGAAGAAAGACTTTTTTAATGCAATGCATTGTGCACCGCTATCTTCTAAAACTCTTAATTTTTTACCATCTACTAAAATATCAACATATTTTAATTTATTTTGTGAGATATCAGTTAAAGCATTTGTTGAAATTCCGAACATTAAATTATCATCACTATTTTCATTTTCTATCATATTAACATGATCACTAGATTGATTAATTCTAGGGGTATTTTTAAATCTTTGAGGACAATTTTTGGCAAAATGAGATTTGTTACATATGAAACACTTAATATCGCGATTACCGGATACATATTTGTCATGGCCATTTATTGAAGGTTTTTCCGTTATTCTTCTTTGACCTTGATTAAATAAACGCCTGTTTTCGAATCCTTTCGATAATTTGGAATTATAAGAAATCTCGCGGAGTGATTTGCCTTTCGATGCAAAATACAGATCACATTCTCGACCCATATCAAGGGGGTTTAACCATTTTTCACCTGCTCTTACACAAATATGTGCAGATGTTTCACTATCCAGGGATTGAAAAAGTTTATCTGACACGATCAAGTCACATAATAATTTAAACTCTGAAACTTCTCTTAATTTACAATAATATTCAAACATAGCCGAAAGTCTGGATGAAAACTGAACATGCGACTCATTCGGAGATCTATGTGCGGAACGAAATGATTTAAGACATTCTTGTGGCGTTAGCTGATATTGTTTTAAGACCGTATCTTTTAATTTGTTGTAATCTCTCATTTCATCATCACTTATATAGATTAGAACATTATTGGCCCTATCTCCTAAAATATTAAGTAGAATTTCTGATTTTAGTTCTTCAGGAACATTTTTATGTAAGAATGCTTTTTCTAGTGATTTAAAGAAAAGGTGAAAGTTTTCTGCTCTGGATGGAACGGGTGTCGCTAATATTTTCACAGATTTAATTAGATTCTCCAAACTTGGAGGTGATGACTCGACATGAGCACTGGCTGATTCATGTCAAGAAGAGTCATTTGGACTTAATTGCTTTAATTTCTCAAGTTCGATTTCTTTTTCTAACCTTAATAATTTTAATTTTTCCCGATCAGATTCATCATTAATAGCAGTTCGAGCTTTTCTATCATCAACCACTGATTTAATTAAATTTTTTACGAATTCTGGATCCGACTTGAAACAGTCACTATTTTCGATAATATTTTTTAAATCAACAATTTTTACATTTGATGGTACTTCTTCGTCCAATTCTTGCGCCACGAGGTGAAGATCCTCTTTTCTTGTTGACGCATACATTTTAGAAATTATATAAAAAGTATTTTCCTACCTGACCGGTTGCTGCTGACGGAAACAATTCCTTTTTCGAAATGAATGGTAAGGTGAAATCACAATACAGTTCCTTGTAATCACTTGAGACTTTCCACTGCCGAAATGTTCTTTTTTCAAAAGTTCCATTATAATTATTTTTTGCTTTTTTAAATCCTTAGAGAAAATTTTATCCGAACACACACAAAAACGGTCTGCACTAATCGCTGTTTATCCCAGGCAGAGCTCCCACTTGTGAAGTCCGGGTATTCACAATGATGATACTTCCGTTCATACTAAGTTACTTATTCTTATTTACAGCGATTAATATGTACAGACACTTGAATATAGT
>BMAW01015199.1:0-11162 GCA_019974015.1 Nephila pilipes | reverse complement strand
TTTTTTTTTTAAAGTTCGATTTTCTTATTAAAATCTGTTTTTCGGTAAAAATTTCTATTTATTTAATTTTTTTCCCAGCAGGATGGTTTCATTCAAATATAATAACTTAATATATATCACTCCGTCTATAAATAGGATTTTCGAATTTCCATCAGTATTCGGCTCTTTTAAAGTGGCTGAAGAGACAAAGAAGTAATCTTATGCCTCCTTCTTCATTGAGAAACTATAGGCTTCTAATACATAAACGTTTATTTTCTTATATTTAATTACTTCGCATGTTTGAGATTTTATTTCCGTTTACTGTGGTACATTGTGTACAATACGATATACAAATTTATATGTTTAAATTTCAAGAGAAACTCGGTGTGTTTGAGAGTCCAGATTTATTTCTGCCCAATATTCTAACATTTTTTCGATCTGGTCTATATTACCGAGAGAAAAGTAGTGTATTTCATATTATTTTCGCAACTGTAGAAATAGGATGATCCAAGAGGTTTAAAATGTTTGGCTTCACAGCAGTACACCAACTTCCCAACGTAGTACAGTGAGTGAGAGTAAAGTTTAAAAAGGAACAAGATCAAGATGTGACCATGATGCGTTAAACAACGTAAGCCTGTGATGTCTCAGTTTTAATACGAGAACTTTAAGTAGAAATTTACAAACTGATTGAGAAGAAGGAGTGGCGTAATGAAAGAAGTTTTTCTAGGGTATCCTGGAGCCACTCACTCTTGTTCAAATGAGAGAGTAAGCCTTAAAAAAGAAAAAGATCAAAAAATCGCTTCGAGTTAAAGTATCACTATTTATCAAGAATTGAAATAAAGGGGATGGAAATATATTCCTTCACACTGAGTGTGTTCTTCTTTTCTTTAGCAGTGTAGATAAATATGTAAGTTACTAAATTGGCGTTACTCTACCCGCCATAGTTGTGGTTCAAAATAAATTCACACAATATTTAACAAACTGTAAAGAGATAACACTCTTTGAACTAGGATTAAAATTCTCTTTTATTGAAGTAAGATCAAATGATTCACCTATTCATTTCAAATGGTTTCCTTTTATGTCGTAATCGAACGCAGACTTCAAAACATCAATAACGCAACGACAGCTATTAGGGAGGGATTATCGCTCCCTTGGCGTACTCAAGGCTCTCGTTTATTTACATAGTTATGTACCATTCCTCTTAAATTTCTACTTCCTTCCAGTAACTATCAGCGGGTGTTTATTCTTACGCCTTGCTTTGTTTCATCTAGTGTACCCCCTTCTTTTTTGGGGGAAAATACGAAATTTTATTGTGGAACAACCCCACGTACATTACAATGCACTTTGTAAACTATAAAAAAGGAGGTTGATGTTTTAAGTACATGGCTGTCATGAAAAAAAGCACTCAGTGAAGGCAATTAAGTACTGAATGTGATTGTTTTCAATTCGTTCATAATAAACAGATTTTTTTTTTTAAAAAAATTCCCCTTAATAATGAACGTAGATATTAGAAAATCCGCACATATTTTTGAAAAAGGCATACAGTGAAAATAAGGAAATTAAAATTATTTAGATGTTTTAGTCATTTTAGAGTGTTATATTACCTTGAACTTTAATCAAATGGTTATTTGATGTAATAGTTTTTCATTGTTGCATGGAAATGTCTAAAAATACAGCAAGATATAAATTTATCAAACTCAAGGTGACAATTAAAGCAAGCTGCAATTATGAATTATGAAATTTTTCCATTTCAATGTGTCTTTCTTCAAGATTTCGCATTCACATTTTTATTATTGAATAGCTACTAAAATCTAATGAGGTAAAACATTTAAGAGGAATAACAATTAATTTCTATTTATTGCATATTACTTATATTACAAAATATTAATTAAAAAACTAAAACATGATTCTTAAAAAATTTAGACTTATCAATATTAGTCGGAAATGTATTGAAAATTCACTCACAGTAAAGTACACATAACACATCGATCAAATACTCCCGAGTCTAAAATTGAAAACAACATTTTTTTTGCAAATTTTTTTTTATTCATCAACATAACACCTTTTGTTAATCACCTTTTAGGGTGATACAATCGTTCCAACGCTTTTCCAAATTTTTATTTATTTATTTATTTATTATTTTTTTCCGCAAGAAATCTTTTTTTTGCGAGTAAATAGCGATAAACAGCTTTCTGAATCATCGACTCGTTGCTGTTTTTGTTCCATCAAAAGCAATCGCGGCACCCACTTGGAAAAAACCTTTTTCACTTCACTTCAAAAAACCTTTTTCCTGGTCCGATCGACTTAAAATTTTGACACGTTTCAAGCAAAGGTTAGTACTCTAGAAAGACCTAGTTACTGGTTTACTACGAGCGCCAACTCTGGGTTAGTTTCGGGAGTTATTGATCGATGTGTTATATGTTTTATGTTGCTTAACTAATCATAAAGATAATTTAATTGCATAACAGTTTATGAAAACATAGCTTTTGTATTTTAGTATTAATTGCTTAGAATCTGTATATGATATAATGTTTTAACAACTTCACTTTCTTTTTTTTTTTTAATTTAAATTTCTGATTAAAAAAATATTCTGTTAGAATGAAATACCGCTATATTTTGCTAACTATGTTTCTGTACCTTCTTTCCAAGTATGATTTCGAATCTCTGTTTCCTAATACACACACCAGTAACATTTTATATATATAGACATACATGAAACATACACAGAGCAATCGATAGCTAGTTATTTTTAATGCTTGTCTTATTGTATTAAATAGATGTGTGTACTATTTGTTTGATTGTTTGTCCATTAACGTCATACTTAAAAGCAATATTATTGTATATGAAGGTTAAAATCGTAATTTATAACTTCGGTCAAGCGACGAGATCGACAACTCACATATTTCCGCCATCTCCCAATTTGCACAACTCTCAAAAGATATAATTTGGGAGTTAGGAGCTTCTACCAACATTAGTTCTAGGACCCAGTGGAGGGGTGGACTTCGATAGTCTAATGGACATTATAGCTGACTCGTAACCGGCGGTTTCTTCTGACTCAAGGGTTCCATCCTTGACGCAACTAAGGACGCACCGTGTAGCCGAGGCTGATGCACGTTATCCGTTCGCTCCTAGCGTATCACATGCGATAAGCTCGCATTTCCTCTCCTGTGCCCAGCGTACCACATATGATATACTCCGTGAGTGTGGTCATACGCTTCCGCGGAACGTATCAATAGATATACGCTTGATGAAAATGATTTATTTGATTTTTTGAATGTTACTATAAAGCGTTACAATATCGCGAAATCTATAGGTTATTAGGAGTAGTGACCTTGGTAATCTGGGCTTGGATTTCATTTCATGAGAGGGTAATTGTTAAAAGCACGGGTTGCGACGCGGCTCTTTAAATGTAATGACACGATAAAAAGGGTGCACTTGCTTTCGGTTTGCTTTTTTCTTTCCTGTTTGCTTTTTTCTTTCCTGTTTGCTTCTTAGAAATTCGAAGTAGAATTTTAGACCTTTTACGGGGTTTAGGGCTTTTGGTAGCAGATACGCTCAGCTGTTTGTTTCATTCGTTCGGTTTTTATTTGCAGCGACAGACATGAAGAAAAGAAAGTATATATTTGATATCGAGATATGCGAATTAATGAATGAATCTGACAGTAAGTTAGCGAAAATAATCCAAATCTGTACGTAGATATTAAAGTAAAAAAAAAAAGGGGGGGTACCAAGAAGATGTGTCCTTTGCTCAAAATCTTGCTTGAAGCGCCAAAATATGTCTGTAAGACATGTGACATTGGACTATGCATTGAATTTTTTTTATAATTGTACCATACAGCAGAATAAGGTTTATTTTTTATATCTATATGTTACATGTAATGGTACATCATTAAACCATGAAATGTATGTAACAAATGTAAATATATGTTGTATTTTCTGCACAGATATGTTTTTATGTAATTGTTTTATGTAAAAACGTGGAATTTTGGATTATATCTTTTTTTTTCTTTCGTTTATTTTAAAGTTAATGTATTTTAAATATCATATGTAAAATGCAAATTATTCTAACGAATAGTTGAGATTAGAGAAATTATTTTCGAGTATTAGGCTTAATATCTGAAATTGGCTGGACATAACCTGACACTCCGAGGTAAGAAACCACGGGCCCAGACAAGCACTTCATTTTCTCCCTCCGGTAGCGAAAGGGTTAAATCTGTCGAGGCTTAAATTCTTCCCGTTAGTGTGAAAGTTGCGAGAGAGGAGTGCCAACTCAGTTGTCATCCACGTCATTTCAAAATCACAACGTGTTTAGCTAAAAGTCCTCTTGTTGCTTCTAGTTTGAGGTTAAAAAACCCAATCAACACAGTGGTCCTTCAATAAATTCATCCTACTGGTTCACTGAAACAATCACCCGTGAGTTGACCGGGAGATGGGACAATTGTATCTCCAGCATATTATGACTAAAACGAACCTACTGTTTGAGGGTAAACCGAACACCCTGACCCTGGGTTTTATTTCAGGACACTTTTCCTCCAGGTCGAAGGACATCGACGGCTCATCTACGTTTCCTAAATACGGGCATCATTACTCTGCGACGCACTCGTGATATTATTCGTCCCCATGGAATTTCCTATCGTTGACAAAAACGGATGGCAGGCACCATAACTGCCTAGAGATCATTCGCTCTTTTTTTCACTAGTGGCCATGGTAACCTACTGGTCATAATTACAGACTTGTGTTCCGCGTTTTTTGTTCAGTCGTGGGATCATGTCTTGGCTACTAAAGACATGCCGTGTAAAAGGGGCTGATGTATGTAAATCTTTATTGGTTTAAAGTCATCACATAATCTCAATGCGGTTGCTAGCTCAAGTGTCGTCCTCGACCCTTGAACAAGTTTAAAATTACGATATCCGTTGCCAATAACACTTGTGGTACTTCTAGTGCGACACTCACCAAGGAAATAATCCTGGTCGAGAACCGCCGATCCTTATTACATAGGTAAAGCAACTATAATATTTTTCAATATTAACTCAGACGTTGGCCAAGAAAAGCATAATTTCGCCAATTTGAGAAATTGATGCATGGAACTGGCAATTTAAAACTCAGTTGTTTCAGTGCCACCGTTTGATTTAACTGTATATTACTATCAAATTCCAAAGCATTAAGAAAATTATTGGACGCAGATTACTTCAGTTGGAGTTTCGGTCAAGTGACGAGGAAGCATTCAGAAGTAGCACTAAAATTCCAAACTTCCACTTTACGCATATCTGTCAGTGGAAGATTCGATTATTTGTACATCCATCTGTTTCCTTTTAAGACCCATTTGAGTTAAAACATAACTGTAATATACGACAAAAACAACCTCAGTATCGAACTAACGACATTGAACAAATTTCTATTTTCCTACATGTTTTCCAATCATAATTTTTTTTTCAAACTTACCTGTTCCATGAATACCTTCGTTAATAGCACGTTAGGAAGTGTTGAAAAGTGCGTAAAAAAATTGAATATTAGTTAGAGTGAAATTTGAGAGGAAAGGTATGTCAGACTTTTGTCTTAATAATTTCATCGTTATTTAAAATTTCGATCCAACTTCATAATCTTATTATTGTTTTATATTGATGTTAATTAATTTGTTTTTGAATAACGTATCGATTGGTTTGATTTTATTAAAGCAAAACGAGAACTATTGACGACGGACCTCATAATTTTGAACATTGGTGAATTGACAAATACGACACCTGAACTAAACCCCCTTCATCTATTTTCCTCATCAATGCGTTGGGAGGATATTGGGCTGCAACATATTTAACATGCATCAGCCCTGGATTATCTGTGGGAAGTTTGTAGAAACAAGACTCGAATAGACGTCTCGAAGGACCCCAACATCCATGAGTCCGAGTCCATGATCTTAAGGCTACCAAGGCCACTAGAATAAAGGTTGTTAAAATAGTATATAAATAGCATGACACCATATGAGGATAATATGATTTATTTGTAAAATAAAATGATAAATCAGGAAATAAGCATTTCACGCGTTTTCCTTTTTTCCTTAGACCTCCTGCTACGTGAAACATTGCGCCGTCTACCTGCCCATAGAAAAGTCCTTTAAGAATACATTAATTTCTCTCATGAGAAAAACTTCAAATCAGTTCTAGATTGTTCAGTTTCATCTATAATTATTTTTGAAGTATGTCCTGAAATTTATATCTTTGAAATAAAAAATATACAAATATCTAATCACATTTTTATACGAATTCTATCTCGAGGCCACTGAATTAGAAAAGAAGCTAAAACGAAGTCATTCATATCAAGTCTGGTAAAGCTCTGATGTTCAATCAGTTTTCATTTTAATCCCTAGTAATCAAGTGCAAAGGATTGTTTTCTTATAAGCAGTCTTACGTAGAAGGCTTCAGTATTTGTAGAAGAATGGATTCAATAGATAAAGTGTATCCATGTGAAGAGTGCAAAAAATGTTTTTCTCTTCGCCCTAGTTTAAAAGGACATTTAGATACTCACATCGAAGGAACTCCTAGTGGTTGTGACAGTTGCAAGAAAAAACTGATTCAAAGTGACAGTATACAATCACAATTACCTGCCGATGCTAACAAAAGGACACACATTTGTGAAACTTGCAACGCAAGTTTTACAGCTAAAGGTAATTTATTGAGGCACATTCGTGAGATTCATACGACAGAAAAGGCATATGTTTGTGAAGTTTGCCAGAAGGTCTTTACTCAAAGTAGTAATTTAAAAACTCATTTGCGTACCCATACCAACGAAAAACATTATTCCTGCCAAATTTGCAAAATGGCGTTTACGCAAAGTAATAACTTGAAAAGTCACTTACTTGTGCACAGTAATGAAAAGCCACATAGTTGTGAATTATGCCCGAAGACCTTCTCTCAAAAAAATAATTTAAAACGTCACTTACGCATCCATACCAAAGAAAAACCTTTCTCTTGCCAAATTTGCAACAAGGCGTTTGTACGAAGTGATCACTTGGAACGGCATTTACTTGCACACAGTAATGAAAAAACACATAGTTGTGTATTCTGCCTGAAGACCTTTGCTCGAAGGGATAATTTAAAACATCATTTACGCACCCATACCAAAGAAAAACCTTTCGTTTGCGAAGTCTGTCAAAGGGCTTTCAGCACTCAATCTAATTTAAAGAGGCACAAACGTACACATGCGATTTAAAATCATTATATTCGCGATATCTACTACAACGTGTTTTCGAAATGATCCATAAACAAGATCACTTACTTATTTCTCATCCTTTTGAAATCATAAACTACAAGCTTTGAAATTTCGCTTCATTAATATACACAATGACTTATTCATGGACATGAAGTTTTGTGTTTGAATTGTTTCACTCCATATTCTTCACTTTGACTCGTGTAATTCTTTAACAATGCTGATTAACATTATGCTATCCGTTTCTGTGCTGTGACGGAAATTTTTTTCTGGTGTATTTTACTTTTCCCAGTCACTCAAATTTTTAATACTCTTTATTATGTGTTAGACGTATGTTCTAAATAAATTTCAGGAATAGAGATAAGTTTATTGTTTTCTTATTTGATTATTTATTATACAGTTTTTGTTGCAATAGTTCAATCATATATATTCTAAATGTCAAAATAAAATTTAAAATCTTTATTTATTTAATTTGAATAAACGGTATATATTTTGAATATCTGATTAGGAAATTTATACAATTTTAAAAGCTTGTAGATTTATACCATTATGAGTATCATAATACTTTTTTAACATTACAATTTTTGAATTTAGTAGGTTTTAATTTCTTAATTCCGTAAGATTGACAGTTTCCTGTTCATTTTTTTCTTCACTGCATGGAAAACGGTAATAGTCTATGCGATATTCTTATTTCTGCATATCTCTTGCTGAAAATTTAAACTTTAAGTGCCTTTCCATGTCCAGTTTCAAGGAGGAAGCCGCTGCCTAATGGTCTTTGTAGAAATTCAATCACAGCTATTTATTCGCGCCGTGGTGTCGAACCTTGATTCAACGACCCATCGTGTAGCCGAAGCACGCTGAATCCTTCGAGTTGGAAAAGCATCCAATTGGCCTGGTGTGGAAGAAAGGAGAGTGAGATTTCGTCCTCGTCACTTGACTGAAGTTCAAAATTATGAATTCCTGTTGCTTCTATTTCTTTGTTACTGATACTATTCATAATCAATTTTTTAGCTTAATGAACTATAGTGTTCGTCAGCAGACAATTTTTACGCAACAATTCCATTACTTTAAAATTGTTCTGTTGTATTTAGTTGAGCAATAGGAAGATTCTTAACTTTTATAAAATTTTATTGTTAAAAAATCATTTCGATCATTGACCGACCATCACATCGTTTGGACATAATTTCTATTTTCCATAAATAATCGTTGAAAATTTATACCATTCTCAATAACAGTCTAAAAATGTGCTCTAATTCCTCAGCAGTTCGGACGATTACAGCTTATAGGCTCAGCTCTTTTAGAAGAACTCGAACTTCACAGAGAGATCTTTAATTGATATATTCTGCATTAGTAACCTTTTTGATTAGTAAAACGGACATCAACGTTTTTAAAATTTCTGGGTTAAAAATAAATGTTTATTCTAATCTCATGATTAACATTTGTATTAGAAAATAAAATAATAGTTAAGAGAAAACTGTAAGTAATATTTCTTAAACCAAGCTTTCATTAAAAAATGGACTGAAAGGCAAGTTTTTTTTTCAAAGTAAAATGGTACAGAATTCATTTAAGCTCTTGTGTTTCTCGTAAGCTCGTAAAGAAATTATGTGTAAATTATGTACCATAACTAACTGCTTAAAAAAGGAATATGAATGCCTTTCACTTTTATAAATTATTTTAACTTATAACACAGGGATCAATAAGTCCCGAGACTAACATTGAAAACAGCATTTTTTTGGCAATTTTTTTTTTTATTCATCAACATAATCACCTTTTAGGGTGATACAATCGTTCCAACGCTTTTCCAATTTTTCAATACCATGTTTATAAAAAAAAATTATCTTTCGCTTCAAAATAAGCTTCAGTTTCAGCGATGACCTCCTCATTTGAGCCAAATCTTTTTCCCTGGAGCATTTTTTTTCAGATCAGCAAAGAGCCAGTAGTCACTGGGGGCTAAATCAGGCGAGTATGGGGGGTGGGGAAGCAGATCAAAGCCCAATTCGTTCAATTTTGCCATTGTTTTCATCGACTTGTGGCAGGGTGCATTGTCTTGGTGAAAAAGGATTTTTTTTCTCTGCATGTGCGGTCGTTTTTTTGCGATTTCCTCCTTCAAACGCACCAGCAAGTCAATATAATAATCACTGTTGATCGGTTTACCTTTTTCGAGGTAGTCAATGAAAATCACGCCATGCGTATCCCAAAAAACTGACGCCATGACTTTGCCAGCTGACTGCTGCGTTTTCGGACGGCTTTCGCCAGCTGTGCGCTACTCAGATGACTGCCGCTTCGACTCTGGAGTGTAGTGATGTATCCATGTTTCGTCCATGGTCACGTAACGACGCAAGAAATCTTTTTTGTTGCGAGTAAATAGCGATACACAGCTTTCTGAATCATCGACTCGTTGCTGTTTTTGTTCCATCGAAAGCAATCGCGGCACCCACTTGGAAAAAACCTTTTTCATGCTCAATTTTTCATGAAGGATAGTAAATACACTTCCATATGATATCTGTGTCATTTCAGCAATCTCACGGAGCTTCACTTTACGATCTTTCATTATAATTTTTGTCACTTCACTCACATTTTCCGGTGTAACGGCTTCCACAGGTCTACCCGAGCGTTCCGCGTCATTTGTGTCGGTACGACCACGTTTAAACTCGGCAAACCACCGACAAATCGTTGTTTTGATGGACAAGAGTCCGGGTAACATTTTTCAATCCATTGTTTCACTTGCACGGTGTTTTTACCCATTAAAAAACAATGTTTTATCAGAACAGGAAACTCGGTTTTTTCCATTTTTTAAACAAACTACAAAACGACTTTACTCCAACCTCGATAACTCAGCTGTTTCTGGTCCGATCGACTTAAAATGTTGACACGTTTCAAGCAAAGGTTAGTACTCTAGAAAGACCTGGTTACTGGTTTACTACGAGCGCCATCTCTGGGTTAGTCTCGGGAGTTATTGAACCATGTGTTACGAGTATTTATTTAATATTTTTCAGTCTTGAAATTTTAGATTAATTGAAAATTGCAAAAGATCTACATTTGTGCAACATTTGAACTCCATTTGAGGCTGCTAAAAGAAAATCTTTCCTCTCTTCCCCTTTCAAAATCCTTCATTGCTGGCGCCTGCATCAGCATACTTTAGGTACCTATATTTTGATTCGGAGAACAATTTACAAAGTAGAATTATGAGAAATTTTTGTTTTTAATTTCAGTGATATAGTGTACCTGAGTTTTGTTTTGAATTACGCTTGATCATTTTTTCCTGAAATAATCTTTTCCTAAGCCAGTTTTTCAACAACCTCTTTTTTCAGATAAAGGTAATACATTTTTAAAATTTTCAAACTAATAGTTTCGTAAAATATGGAAATTTCAGATTTCATACTTTTCCTTTTTCCCTATATATATTTGTTAACAATTATTTGGTTTTTAATTGTGTTTATGAAATTCTTTTTGATATTTTTATGAACATATATTTCTGATAAATCATAACTTTTTTTGTTTTAAGTTCATGTACAAAATGCTGAATTTTAGTTCCAAAATTAAATGTAGTTTGTAAAGAATCGATTTTTAATTTGTAGTTTATGAAAAATTATTTCCCCCCCCCTTTTCCTAACAAAGGCAAATTAAATAAAAAAGAAAAAGAAATAGTTGGTTGAAATACTTTGAGAACAGGTTTAGACACCTAAAATGATCTTTCTTTCATAATTATTATTAAACTAGTCAACTTAATGTAAGAATTAAATTTAACGAGATAAATATCGAGAAATGGGCAAATAATTAACTTTTCGGATAACAAAATTAAAGGAAACAATAAATAGTTAAATTGCATATTATATCAGCTACATGTAATCAAAATTAAAGCAAATAATAATTTATTCAATGGAATGTATTTAAGGTAAATTTAAATAAAATTTTAGAAAACGATAATAATTTAAAAAGTGATTTGGTATACCAGAAGTGATCCTAATAAAACTACAGTCCCT